>PVJO010013268.1:0-52455 GCA_004026905.1 Hystrix cristata
GATGTCTTTCCATTGTCTGAGATCTCTTTCAATTTCCTTTTTTAGAGTACTGTAGTTTTCAGTGAAAAGATCTTTTACTTGTTTTGTTAGATCGATTCCTAAGTATTTCATTTTTTTCGATGTAATTGTGAACGGAATAACTTCTGTTATTTCTTTCTCAGTGAGTTTGTTATTGGTATATAGGAATGCTATTGATTTTGGGTGTTGACCCATGTAGACTTTGAGTGTCGAGTCCAAATGTTAAATTTAAAATATACATCCAGCTCTATTTCAATCCATTTCTAAAATGGATTAAATGCATTTCTAAAATTTTTTTCTGCATATGAATAAACAAATGAATAAGATTTTGCTTTGCTGTTTATTATATAAAAGACTGGGGGAAAATTACATGTCTATCAGTAGGGAACTGCTGAAGTGCGGTACTGTCGTCACCGGACACGGTCCAAAGCGACAGAGAAGGGACGGGACCTCAACTCGACCTGGGCAGGATCCTGACAGTGTTGCAGAAAAGCACTTCAGGGCGCATCAGGGAGAGACGCAGGGCGGCTGATTATCAGGCAGAGCTGGGACTGAGGAAACAGGGAAGGGATTTGGGCCGAGGGGCTGAAAGACCGATGGAGAGGGTCAGACTGGCCCGCTGGCAAGGAACGCAGCACCTGGGGCGGGCGAGGATCTGGCTGACGCGGTCTCGGTTCTTGCTCCTGGCTCTGTGAGATGATTGTTTCTATGCGAAGCAGTCCGTTTCTCAGCAGCTCCGCTGGATCCAAAGGGGATCGCTGGTTGATGGCAGGGGTGGGGAACATTTTAGAGCTCTGGATGATAATAGCCTACTGCCGCACGTATGCCATAGCTTCGCCACCACTGGTACAAGGAAATGACTGGAGACTTCCGAGTGCTTATTGGTAGTTCAATGTCCCTGTAAATCCCTTTACATCCTTAAAAAGCAGTGTGTGGGGGCGGGGGGCGGGGGTGTGGCTTGGTGGTATAGAGCTTACCCAGCAGCACAGTGAGGCCCTGGGTTGGATCCCAGAACCAAGGGAAAAGGAGGAAAAAAAGAGAGAAGAAAAAAGGATGAGGACCCAAAGATGTTTTGTTGTTACAGGCTATACCAATGATAGTTACACTGGAAATCAAAAATAAGAGTTTTAAAAAATTTATGTATTACTTTAAAAATGAGGAACCGGGAATTTAGCTCAGGGGTAGAGCACTTGCCTAACAAGTGCAAGGCCCTGAGTTCAATCCCCAGCACTCTCCCTCACCAAAATAATAATGATGAGCCTATTGTTAATATAAATAACTTTTTATGAAAACCGTATCTTTAAAAAGTTAGTAAGAATAGTGGCTTGGTTCTACATTTTTTAAAAATTTCATTAATGTCTTAATAATAGCTGGATCTTCATATCTGTTTCTGCAAATACGTAAGTGTATTTTTGATACCACACTCAACAATGGTATTTCCTAAAAGTCGGTGGAATCTGAGACCATGTTAATGAATTTCTTGTACAATGTTACATTAAAATCCATTGATTTAAAGCCAGGTATGGTGCCACACATCTGTAATCCCAGCATTTGGGAGGGTGAGACAAAAGAATCACAAGTTCAAGGCCAATCTGGGCTACACGCTGAGACAAAATACACACTAAGTGACTAAGCCTACACTCTGAGGGAATCTTAGCCTGTCTGTAATTTTGTAACACAATGCTTTGGGCCAGGTGTGGCGGTGCATACATGTAATCCCAGTACTTGGGAGGCTGAGGCAGGGGGATCACCACAAACTCCAGGCCAATCTGTGCTACACAGTGAGACCCTGTCTAAAAAGAAAAAAACAGGGCTGGGGATTTAGTTCAGTGGTTAGAGTGCTCGTCTTGCAAGCACAAGGCCAGGAGTTTGACCCCCAGTACAAGAAAGGAAAGAAAAGAAAAAAGAAAAGAAAAGAAAAGAAAAGAAAAGAAAAGAAAAGAAAAGGAAAGGAAAGAAAGAAAGAAAGAAACCAAACAACAACAACAAGACGTAATGCTTTGGTCATTTGGAAACAATTGGTTCACTGAGTTTACAGATCTTCCAAATGTTTTCTTACATCATACCACATTTTTTACATCACAGATACGATGTGTATAAAAATCATAGTTATCCCATTTTTGTGAAATGTCCAGAATCGGCAAATCCAGAGACAGACTGGTGGCCAGGGGCTCGGGAGAGGGGATAGGGAATGACTGCCAGCAGGGGCCGCGTCTCTTTTTGGTGTGCTAAAAATGTTCTGGAACTAGAGAATGCTGAGAGCTGCACAGCTTTGTGAATAAATGAGAACCACTGAATTATTCTTCAAAAGGGTGGATTTCATGGTACATGCATTATATTTCAATTTTTTAGAAATTGCATGTATTAGAATTACCACCAATCTCTTTAGAAAAGTACATAAGCACTTAAAAATACTTTAGGTACAAGAAGCTGGATAAGCTTATGGAGGTTGATGTAAATTCTCCAAAATTCTGATGTCCTTTTGAAAGCGTGAATATTATCATTGCCAACACTGCACTTGCTTTCCTTAAGGAGTCAGCCTCATTTTCAACAACGCAGCCGCCAAATGTAAACATGGTGTCTCGTGGGAAAGGCAGATCACCTTGCGACTTGGTCTCATAGCTGCTTTTCTTCAAGACAAGCTGTGAGATCTGTGGCAGACAGGCTTTATGCTTACTTTCACTTTGCCACACAGAGTATTAAAAAGATAGAAGCTCAAGGGTAAAGACTTAATAAAAGTTAATGACAAGCTGTTTCATTGAGGATATCAGCAAGCAGATCTGGCTATTATTCGACCGCATCAGTGCAGTGGTGAGGACTACCATGACCCTGGTACCTTTTGGGGTCGCTGCTTTGACTCCAGCTAAACCATCAGCAGTTTTACCCACCATGGCCTTTGCACCCTTGGAACAAATACCAACACAGTTGCTCCAGGATCAACCAGAGGGTAAAGTTATTCAGCACTTTGAATGTTTCGGCACGCTGTGTTGATTTCCAGCACTCCTTCTGCTGAGACCAGATGGACACAAGCCAGCCAGCAAGTCCAGCCACATCTACTCCTCTGGCCATTTGTAAGACAACAGCACAGCTCTGCAGAGAGGATACTGACTCGGCCTCCACGTCTGCAGCTAGATCTTTATTTGACAACCTACCATGTCATCAGAAAGTGGCGCTGCTGCAGTTCCTTTTGTTGACTTTCTACCTAGCGGGCACACAGCAGTGTTGGCAGAACAGGCTTGGGGTCTTGCTTGGAGCAGCTTAGAGCGGCAGCTCACCTGGGTCTCATTCTCTGGTGGCTTTTTCTTTTCTGGTTCGAAAAGCTGTAATGAGCAGTTTGTGGCTCTTAGCAAACGCATCATATCTACATCTTTAAATTCTAGATGATTTCCCTCAAAATGATGCCTTGGCTACATAGTGAGTTCAAGGCCAGCCTGGAATACATAGCAAGACCTTGTTTAAAAAAGAAAAGAAAAGAAAAGAAAGAAGAAGGCTTATTAAGTGATAGGAAGTCCTGGGAGTGTACTCTCAGCAAGGTCTGGCCTCTCCAGCTGAGCTCCAGCAACAGGTTGTCTGCACAGCATGGAGATGGACCTGGCATTAGGGCCTATGAGGACGGGACCCTGAATACAAACTTAATGGAACAAAGCTGAGAAAGGCAGCTGCAGTCATCCGAAGAGCCTCCTGCGGCACCTGCCCCTAATAGTTTCCTGTGGGGACGCTCAGCTACTACTCCAGAGGGACCATGATGCCATGTGTGCAGGTTGATGTGTCAACTTAACTGGCTTGGCAGCTGTGAAGGAATGAGTAAAGTATCCTTCTGGGTGTGTCTTGCCCGGTCATGAAGGTGTGACCTTGGGTACTATATACAGTCCCAGGCCTTCCTGTATGACCTTGGAGCCAGCCAACCACGGACTGAATCCTCTGAAACCATGAGCCAAATTAAACCTCTCCTAAGCTGTGGGTGTCAGGGACTGTGTCCAGCAATGGAAAGTTGACTAATACACCACAACACCAGGGAAAAATTCAAAAGCTCAGTCACCCTTTCAGATGCTTAGATAAAATAGGTATCTGTAATCATTTATTGTTTATACACAGCAGGTCTTTTCTTATGGGTTCAGGGGGTGAGGGGCGTTGGGAAGACAGTGAGCCGAGAGGCTTCCTGTCTTTCAGCCCTTGTTCTAGGCCAGTGCTTTGACATCTGAGCACGACCAAGATGGTGTTCAAGAAAGGCACCAGTGACCAGGTTCTGCTGCATTTATGTGCAAACCCTCTATACTTCGCAGTTAATTCCAGAATCATCTTCATTTCTTTCTCAAGAAACAAAAGATTCAGACCCGGAAGGGAAGAATAGCCATGCCTCAGCTCCCCGCAGGCAGGGAAAGGCGTCCCTAAAGTAGTGTCTGGTGCTGGCTTCCCTGTCTCTGCCTCCTCTTGCGGAGCCACCGCTGGAGCTGGAGCTTGCTGGTGAAGAACATCTGTCTCCAGCCCATGTCCTCCGCCAGGGCCCTCATGTCAGGGGTGATGGTGTCACAGGCCGACTGAACTATCTGCTCCCACAGCATGTCAGACTGGCACAGCTGTGGGTGGAAAGAGCCAGAAGGGGGTTAAGGCACACTTGGGTTCAGGAGAAGCTGGGCACTTGCTTGCATAGTCACTGCTGCCGTTGCCACACTCCTGCTGCCTGCAGGTGTGAGCAGGAAGGTGTGTCAGACACAGCTTTTGCCTGAAGAAACCTCTTTCAGAAAAGAGGCAAGTGCACAAGTATCTGTGGGCAACATGGTAAAGCAATTTTCGATCAGCACAACAAAGCAACCCCTGATCTCATTTAGGATGCAAAATACAAGACAGTTCTAGGTAATGTGACTACAGATGCGATAATACACCTTTAATTTCCAATCACCCACATGACAGAGGCTGCAATGGTGCGGTCAACGATCTCTACCCAATGCTGCATTACGCTAACTTACGCTGTTTGTATTCACTTTATTTGTGATGCAGGGAGTCGAACACAGGGCCTTGCACATGCTAAGCAAGTCCTGTACTGTGAGCCACAGCCCAGCTGTGACATTCTTTTGCTTTTTGTTTTTATTTTATGGTGTTGAGGATGGAACCCAGGGCCTTGCACATGCTGGGCCAACGCTCTGAGGTGGAGCCACACTCTGGCCCTACATTCACGGTAAACCCTCAGTTAAATCAGCTCTGAAAATCCTGGGTTTGAACATTTGATAACTTTGTTCACTAAGAGCTACTCAGGGGTGAGTGAATAAAATGAACACAGCAGCCCCTGGATTCTGCAGCCAGAATGTCTAGAACCCACCACTTTTGGGTGCCAGGATTCCATCCACATGTTTTGCTCCAAGTCCTCTGGCTGTATGGCATGGCACCAACCATCAGAGTAGACGCTAGGATTCTGCCTGCCCTTGAGTTCAGCTGCACAAGAACAGCAGGGTGAACCGTTTTCCAGGAGTAACTTACTTTCTCTCTCCCTCCCTTCCTTTCTCCCTTTTCCTTTCTTTCAAGACAGGGTCTATCTATGTAGTTTGGGCTGGTCTCGAACTCACTATACGCAGCCCAGGCTGGCCTTAAACTCAATAGTGACCCTCCTGCCTCAGCCTCCCAAGCGCTGGGTTTGCAGGGATGTGCCACCACGCCCAGCTCTAGGAGTAATTTTAGCGAAACATTCCTCAGTGGCCTTAGGATTTTAATCAAGGAACCACACGGTTAAGGACCTCTCCAGCCCAGTATCTGTACAAGTTTATTTACCTTGTTTCTAAATTTAAAGCTGCCAAAGTTCAGCTTCCATTTACCCAAGATTTCTTCATATTATTTTCTCATGTGGTATCTCACTTTTCTCTCATTGCTGATACAAAATACTCGACACCCAAAGTTAAAGCAAGAAAGGTTTATTTGGCTTACAGTTCATAGAGACTTCAGCCCACAATCAGCTGGCTCCAAAGCAGGGTGGCATGGCAGACAGGCAGAAGGCAGCAAGGCAGGCAAGGGGGTAAGCAAGGGAACAGACTGTCCCTTGTATCTTATCCAGGCTACCTGGCTTTACAGTGGGTAGCACTCCCACCCTTAATCCAAGCATCATATCCTTGATCCCAGCAGAACCCTGCCAAACCAATCAGTGGAATAATTTAGTAATCACACACTCTAGATCCAGCCCCACCTATGACAACTTGAGGCTTTGGGGGGAACGTCTAGACACCTACCGTAACACAAAGCACCATTATGACAACTACTCTTGTTAGTCCCCCAATACTACTCTCAGAGTTTTCTTGGGGCTGGGAATGTAACTCAGTGGTTGAGTGCTTGCCTAGCATGTGTGAAATCCTAGCTTCAATCCTCAGCACCACAAAAGAAAGGAGGATGTCCTGATCCCCCTGAAGGATTCCAACCACAGCCATCCTAGGCTGACCAGAGACCACGTTAAGCCTCTTCCATCCCTCTATCCTGCTGTACCTGCTAAAGATGTGCCATCGTGGGTTAGTTAATAAGGCCCAGCGGTCACAGCTACACCCATAACTCCCGTCATTCTTCAGCACTGCTCCTGGCAGACAACAGCCAAACCCCACGTTTCTCAAGCCTTCTCTCTAGCAGATAGCAACAGCTCCTTCCACCGGACTTTTCTCCTCACAGCCCCCCTTCATGCTCATGACCCTTACAAGACCTTATAGCCTTTTAGCCAGGGCAGTCCCTCTCAGATTTGTTATGAAACAAATCTGTCCTGTTGAGCATGTACCTCTGTTTTTTCCTAACACCCTCCCTGAGATCCTTCCTGAAATTAAAGTACTGGTTATATTTATTATCTCCAGCCTTGGCGGTAGCTACGGATTTTAGTGTGGGCAACAATGTGAAAGGTGCTTGGAAATGGGAGTTACATGATGGAGACCCCCAGGTGATAGAGAAACGTGCTGTGAGAAGGCTTCCACGTGGTCCAGTGATAGACACTTCCTGACACATGTGCATTCAGGAAGTTAGCCACTAACCCGATGGTTTTCCTTATCTCCCTTTCTCTTTTCTTGGGGGGTCGTGGGACTGGGGATTGAACCCAATGCCTTTGCAGAGCTACAGCCTCAACCCTTTTTTGTTTGTTTCTTAAAATAGGGTCTCACTTGTTCACTCAGCTGCCGCCCAGGGTGGGTTCGAAAGTGTGATCGTACTGCCTCAGCCTCCCAGAGTGCTGGGATTACAGGTGTGCACCATCATACTCAGCCCTTGCGTCTCTTTCAGTCAATGGCTGCCGCATGTGAAAATCCAGAAGCGGGGAAAGCGAGGCCCAGCTGAGGGACATTAAGTAGTACCAGTAGTACTGGAGGACACTGGCCTGGACCCCACCTTGCTCTAGGTTCTCTTTCACTGGCCTCCCCCTGGTAGGAGCCTCCCCAAGTCATCAGGCAACTGACTCCTCTTACAAGCAGGCTAAGAAAGGCAAGAAGCTGAGGCCCTTCAGTGATCAATAATGGTGAGAAATAAGATTAGATACAAGTAAGTTCCATGCAGATCGCTAGCCTATGAGTAATAGAGACCTGACTCTATTACTGATACCATGAAAATTAGGTTGAACTTACTATTTTCACCATTTACAGTTCTTTTTTTAGAGGGCAATGAAGGTTACGAATAAAGCGACACTAACATTCGCAGTCCCCAAAACACTGTGGTGTTAGACTGGACATTAATTATGTTCCTGCACCTTCAAAAGACCTTCTAAGTTTACTTTCTCTATTTACACTACATATTCTAAATCTAAGTAACAAAGCAAGCTTTTAGGAAATGTACCCATTTAAGATTCCCACTTCCTGGGGCTCCTGCCTGGCAGGTGCTCAGGCTGTTAAGGGCCCGGTGTCCGTCCGGGGCGTCGAGCTGCTTCCAGTCACAGCACAGTAACTCTGGCCTTGGCGCCCCCTTGTGGTGGTGTAGGAAATTAACTAACGGCGCAAAGGAACACTAGGCCCCATCTAGATAAAACCTCTCCTTTCAACAACTGAGGAAACTAAGGCTCAGAGAGGCTCTGGGTGCTGCTCCAGGTTGACGCTGGGCAGGAGCTAAGACCTTCGCCCTCTGAGTTAGTGAAGACGCCACTGCGCCACACCGCTCTGTAGTGAAGACAGGAAAACCCTGAACAGGGCATCCAGCATTTTCACGTCTCCTGGGACTTTTTTCCTTGGCAGGGGAGGAGGATGTGCAGGGGGCTGAAGCCAGTCCTCACACAAGCTCGCACGAGCTCTACCACTAACTATATTTCCTGAGACATTTCGTCTGTACCATTTCTAAATCAGTTTGTTAGAGTCCTGAACCAAACCCAAACTGGGCTGTCAAACACAAACATGGAAAGAACAGGTACAGGTCGACCTCAGCCCTCCCAAATCAGATGCCTGGGTGGGGTGGGGGCTGGCTTCTGTACTTCACTTGCCACAAGGTGCTTCACCTACTTGGCCAGACCTGGGGATCACATCCACATGGACACATGGGAAAACCTTCTCTCCCCACAGTGGCAAGGGAGAGATTTCTTCCTCAGCAGCCTCAGTTATTCCTGTCACAAGCAAGTTGATAATTATATCCTAGCCATGACTGCCCTCTCCCTGCCTAGGACTCAGTCTTCTCTACCTGCGCTGGCAGTTTCCTGGGAGAGGGGGCTGCTATTACCGAAGGGCAGCCAGCAGGCCCCTCAAGCAGGCTGCACACCTTGGTGAACCTGCTTCAGGCCAAAGCTGACCCTCGGAGGCACTGTGCCTTCCCAACACGCCTGTGCCAAGACACAGCACTCGCCTTTTGGGGTATACCCTCAGACGATGCCTGTTGCCACTGAAAAATACAGCCATGGAGCCAGCCAGGTAATCCAAGGAAACATCACAGGGATTGGTCAACATGGATCAGCACCAGGGCAGGTGGCTAAATGATCCTGATAGCTGGTGGCATTGAGAGGGACAAGCAGATGTTTCCATCCTCTGCTGTGGATGAGAGGAACGGACTCTCCAAAGACCCAGACTCTACTACGGAGTCATGTCTGGCCTGAGTACCTTTCTGTCCTCATGGATCTCACATCCCTGTGCTTACCTACACACAGGACATCTCCAGAAGTACAGATCACTGTCATATGACTGCCACTAGAGAACTAAGGAAAGAGGCCAAGGAATGGAAAAGTGGCTTCTTCCAATCTGAGAACTGTTAGGGCAAATCATTCTTTTAAAAAATACACACAAAACTGCTGTACCTTCTTTACTGAAGCATTCAAATGGAACCTTCCAGGAGCTGACCCTGGATGAGGTACTCTGTTAAAGCATGCATACAAAGGTAAGCAACATGATCCTTGCTGTTAAGTCTGGTGGGGGTAAAAGTCAAGGAAGGTGGGACATGCTAGTGCAAATGCCACTGAGGGGCACTTTGGAGGTAGGGGTAGAAGGTCAGGATACTGCTAGAAAAGGAGCTGTGTAAGTGCTAGGGTTTGGAAATGGTTTGAGAGTGTCCCCAAGATTCATGTGTGGAATTTAATCTCCACTGTGAGGTACTAAAAGAGTGGAATGTTAATCCTACTGTAGTGTTTACAGCTTGGGCCTTGGTATACAATTAGGATTAGCTAAGGCCATCAGGGTGCAAGCCTCATGAGTGAACACTAGTGTGGTTTATAAGGTAGAAAGAAGAGAGGACACAGATACACAAGCTCCCTGTCACTTGTCATGTGACACTTTGCACTGCTTTAGGGCTCTGCCACAAGGGGGCTATCCACAAATGCAGGCCCTTAAATCTACAAGACTGCAAGCTAAATAAACCTTTTGGTTTTTAGTCTGAGACAGTCTCACGGTGTTACACAGGTTGGCCTTGAAATTGTGATCTTCCTGCCTCTGCCTCCTAAATAGCTGGGATTACAGATGTGTACCACTGTGCAGATCTCAACTTCAGGTGTTTAATTAGAGCAATGCAGACCAGACTAATACAGTAAACAGAGGCAAAGAGGCACAAGAGTCCAGCAAACAAAGAATGGCAAGGGATTTGCCTGGCTGGGGCTAAGGGAAGCAGGAGACAAGGCTTGCAGCCCTGGGCTTGCAGATGTGGCTAAGGGCCTGAGTCTCATTTTAAGATGACAGGATGCTGTTACTGGCCACTGTGGGGCATGATTAGTGTGCATCTTAGAAAGGCCACACAGCTGGTATAGATGAGCAGCCACTGAAGCAATCAAGGGCACAAGAGTCCAGGAGGCAGAGAGGAGTAAGGAAGTAGAAGGCCTGAAACGAGCTGTTAGGTGTGACTGTCATGAGGTCACTGTGGACATGGCAGGGATGTTAAGGAGACATGGTGGCGGGGAGAGAGCAGGTATAAGCCAACAACGGACCGACAGCTCTCAGAATTTTTACATGTCACAGGACCAGTGAAAGTTTTAAAAAACAAAGCAAAACAAAAGCTACAAATCAAAATAAGGTTGCTGACCTTTCAATTTTGCCAAGTAAGGTTAACTTTTAGAAATGGTCATATATTATTTCCATCATTTCATAAAAGAAGGGACATCTTGACCCTCCCAAATAGGAAGAAGCTGACATCCAATAAAGATGGTCATTTAGCTGGGTGTGGTGGCTCATGACTGTAACCCCAGCACTTGGGAGGCTGAGGCAGGAAGATCACTGTAAGTTTGAAGCCAGCCTGGGCTACATAGTGGGTTCGTGGCCAGCTTGAACTATAGACTGAGACCCCGTCTCAAAAAACAAAAGAAAAAAATCTGAACTAAATGCAATACAGTAACCTAGAGTGGATCCTGAAGCAGCAAAAAAAAAAAAAAACAAAAGCTAGTAGAAAAACTAGTGAAATTCATGCAATACTTTTACTTTAGTTAGTAGCATTATACCAATATTGTTCAGCTGTGATCAATGTACCACAGTTGTAGAAGATGTTAACTTAAGGCAAGTTGGGTGGAAGGTAATATAGTGAGTTTGTATATACCCATGTAATACCTTTATAAGTCTAAAGCTATAAACAAAATGTTTAAAATAACCACAGTAAGCACCAGAGAGACAGGAGGGAAGTGAGCCCCTGAGTCAGGCCCTGAGCCAGGTGCAGGTAGCTCTGACCCCAAGGAGGAGCCAAGCCGGTCCCTCCTGAGACTGGAAGAGCTGCCTGTGGAGGCAATAATTTGATAATAAACCAGACCTGGGGGCACACGCTGTCACCCAGCACCCAGGTGCGGCAGGCTTGCGACGAGTTCCAGGCCAGCCTGGGCTACATAGTGAGTTCGAGGGCAGTCTGAACTACATAGTGTGACCCTCTCTCAAAAAACCAAAAACACAACGAAGAAAAACCAAACATCCACAGTACGGTCAAAAAAATAGCCTTTTTAAAAATTAACATGAGTAGTTAAAAGAAAATGATTTATAAATAAGGGGACACAGCAGGTAAAGGGAGCACAGATAAAACTAGCTTGACGACAAACATAAACGGTTAACATCACTTGAGCCAGGCCCCACCTTCCAGTAATTCTAGTCCTCAAGGACGCAGAGGGATGCGACCGCAACCCAGAGAAGCTTCCAGTGCTGGCTACGTCACGGAGGACATTTCTCAAGACTGCACTAGAATAACGGCCTGACGCTAAGTGGGAGGGTAACAAAGAGAGTAAAACCTGGAGAAGAGAGCTGCTTGGGGTGAGGAATGTGCACTGCGGGGCACTACTGTCCTGCTGCCTCCTGTCGAAGCTCCCAGCCACTTAGGAGCAAACTGAGCGCAATCTCATGAAGGGCTGAATAACTGGCTTCTCCCCAGCAGAAAGTACGACAATCTCAAATGCAATACACTTTCTATTAGCAGAAAAAAATCACGCACAGTACGTTATTTCAGGCTATTTTTAAGAGGTAAACTCAAGTTAAAACACATACAGACACAAACCAGTGTATACGCCAAAGGAAAGATGCATATTAATAGTAAGCAACAGAGATTACTTCTAAAATAGAAATTTTACTGTAGCATCGAGAGGAAATGTTGACTTTGTAGATGTGATTATGATTCACCTTGGGAAACGCCGTGTGTTTTTATTTATTTAGATGTGAAGGTCTTGCGACTGTCCCAAGCCACTCCTTGGGAGAGTCGCGCATGTACCGCCAGTGGTTCAAGCTGGGGGAGCACAACACTTCTGAGAGCCGCCTGGCTCCAGGGTGAGAGATGGGGGGAAGCTGCCGCGTTTGTGACAGGGGTACAGTCAGAACTAAAGGGCCAGGTGCCACAGATCTCGGCCCTGCATTCTCTATTCTAGGTGGTACTACTCTGCTGAGGACCCAGAGCCATGAATGTTCGCCTGGGTGACCAGGCACTGCAGAGCACAGCCTAAGCCACATGTGTCAGCGCACGGCTAACTCAGCAAATGGGCCTTGTTGTGGGGGCGGTTACACCTTACTTTATTCTCATGGCACCATGCCTTTGCCTGAGCTGTTTCTTGACTTGGAAGGCCACATGAGTCAGGATGCCCCGAGTCCACCTGTCTAACTCGTACTTCCTCCTCAAAACCCAGCTGAAGTAGCCTGCTTCTGCAAAGACCAGTCTTTGTACCTTACACACACATCCCCAGTGGAAATGATCACATTACACTGTAATTACTCCCATATGTATGGCTCACTCCTGCAAGACTGTAAATTCCTGAGGGCAGGAATGTCTCATTCTGTTGCTCCTGTGCCAAGGATGGTATCTGTCAGCACTCAACAAATTGTTAAAAGGAATGCTGGGAGTCTAGCTCAGTGGCAGAGCACCTGTCTAGCATGTGCAAGGCCCTGGGTTTGATCCCTAGCTCTGCAAAAAGAAAAAAAAAAAAAAGTTTAAAGAACATATATGAGGGCCGGGGATTTAGCTCAGTGGTTAGTGCTTGCCTTGCAAGCATGAGGCCCTGAGTTCGATCCCCAGTACCAAAAAAAAAAAAAAAAAAAAAAAAAAAAAAAAGAACATATATGGAAAATTCTCTATCAACACAAAAGGATTGACTGTTACCTTTGAAAATCTGCGTGAAGTCTGAGAAAGCCTGGCAACATCTTCAAGATCCAGGTAAGAAATGATGCTCAGGAGCAGACTGTCTGAGAGCCGTTCAAGGAAGTCAAATTTACCTTTGCACAAATTGGAGACATAGTCTAACGTCCTTGCACCAAATATTAAGGCAACTTGAACTGCAAGTCAGAGAAACCAACAAACACAGTTATTATACACAGTCATCTGAAACCAAAACTAACAGACACAAGATGTGGGCATGTGTCCGCCTGAGTAATGGCAGATTATGATTACTGAGTCCTACTTCCTCCAAGCTGCCTCAGTGACAAATGGCATGGAAAAAAAAATTTTTTTTGAGACAGGGTCTATGTAATTCAGGCTGGCCTTGAATTCACCATGTAGCCCAGGCTGACCTCAAACTCATGGTGATTCTCCTGCCTCTGCCTCCCAGAATGCTGGGACTATAGGTATGCGCCACCAATGCCACATTCATGGCATTGAGGCATGTGTTGCTACTTGCCACTCAATCACCAATGATTCACAAGACAACATGCTGGGGCAAGGAAATGGGCTTTACTGAAAGCTGGCAGAGAAAGTGACAAGGACCCACATTACAAGGCTCATCTGCCTCCCACCAGCCTATTACAGATTTTTAAAAACATTGTTTTCCAGGGTCAAGGCTGTCATCATCTGTAGAGGGGGTCAGTCTCTATACTCATGTGTCCACTCACGTCCACGTTCAAAGGTGGCAAGAGGAATGCCCCTCGGCAGAGGGTTTGGCATTAAAAAGAGCCAAGGGTTACTGCTGGTCAAGAAAAAAGAGGGCTGGTAGTCTGCCTCATCTAGCAGGATTCCTGAATTTCTACAACTTAAAAAACAAGGGTCAGTTTACATCCCATCACCACTTTTCAGGCACCTTATTTATGCGTGACAAGTGTAAAGGCAAGATATGACACTACAAAAGCAAGATGAGTTATAGTCTCCTGTCTCCACTACAAAAGCAAGCTGTGACTTATAGCCTAGTGCTGACAGAAAAGGAACATCAAAGCACAACTAAAGGGAGTAAAAAAAATTCCCCCCCCCAAATTTCCTGTTATACATCCTGTTAATTTGTTCCATCATATATTCCTAGAATAGGGTGTCAAATCCATCTGGCTACTTCCGGCTGGATGGGGGCGTACTGGGGGGGGTGACAAGACATGGAACGAATTAACTTGATGAACAAAAAATTCTCCAGTTCTTCTCTGTTTAAGAAGCAGTTTTCCTTCCTTGTTCCAGATTTTCTCATGTCACCTAATATTTCAACTTTATGCTAGGAGCTTTTGCCACCAAGAGCTTTCTCCAAACCACTCAGCGGGTTCAGCAATGGACCATGCTTGACAGTAGGCCCAGTTGAAGGAGAAAATACTGCCATGTCCAAGCTGATCTAGAGTCCCACATGAAGTCATCTTACTATGAGAGGTGTCTCTCAGTTTATTTATTTTTGGTGCTGGGGATCAAACTCAGGGCCTTGTGCTTGCTAGGAAGCACTCTAACCACTGAGCTAAATCCCCAACCTGAGAGGTGTCTTTCAGAAAGGCTTTTCATAACCACATACCACCACATCTGGGTATGAGGCAGGAGGATCTCAAGTTTCAGCCTAGCTTGCGCAACTTAGTGACTTACCAAAACTCTATCTCAAAAATAAAAAAGAGCTGGGTACTAGTCCAGTACAAAGGCCGTGGGTTTAATCCCCAGTGCTGGGGGTGGGGGAAAAGGCTCTTGTTTTACATATCTTGTATTAACAACTATAGTGTCATCCAGTCACCTCCCCATAAAGGACACTGGCATGGCAGCCCTGGGGTCCTGGGGCAATAACAGTAACTCACGCAACCAACAAGCACCCTTTCACGAGCCGTCAACATACTGTTTGGACACAATCTAAAAATCGCTTCTCTTAGGAAAATAAGCTGCTGCTTTGTGTAAGCCCACCAGGATGCACTGCCGATAGTGCTTGAGCTTAGGCATATCCCCACTGTTTAGGTCCCACATGGGGCTGTCTCTAGGGACAGTGACATCGGGTTCTGGGTTCTCTGCTGGATTTTTCCTGGTGGAGGCAACCTGCTTCCCTCTGAGCCTGGAACATCACTCTTCAGTGAGGAGATGGTTCAGTAACAGCTGCACATCTCTCCAGTCTGCGTTCTGTCCAATAAACAGCCACTCAGAAGTATTCATTACTCTCTGTGGGTCTTTCTTGTAGGAAGGCAAGTTGTTCAACCACACCACGTCTGAGAGGAAGTATGGATTACGATGCCACAAGAACCGAACAGCTGTGCTTGCTGATTGAAAACTTGTGGGTACTGAAGCAGAGGGAATACTCCTTTTGGGCTCTCAGGCACCCCTCATCAAACTGGGTGCCCTGTGGTCTTGAAAAGGGAGGCCAGTCCTGCCTCTGGCCCAGGTTTATACACAGGTGGGTCTGGGTTTACTGGCAAGTCAGGGTACAATTTGTTTTGGTGAGAGGGCGCTGTTGGTTGAGATAAAGACTGTGCAGCCTTGTTATGTTCATATTTCAATATGGGGGGGCTCCTGTGGCAAGGAGGGGTACAGTTTGTTTTGGTGACAGGGTGGTGCTGGCTGAGGCAAGGAAAGCCCTCCTTTGTCATGTTCAGATTTTGAAATGGAGGACTCCTTCTGTGGTTGAGGCAAAGATTATAATATAGAGATTCCAGTATGGAGGGCTCTTTCTGCCTCCCTTCTTTTCTTGATGCCATGAGCATAAAATTCCCCTTTCTTTTTTCTTCTTCATGAAGGCACATAAATGGTCTTAGATAAGGGATCTCATCTACCTTGTCACCCTAGTGACAAAATTTTTCCAAACAGGAGATGGTATGATAATGTAAAGATCCATTCATCTCTCCTCGGATCCCAACATGTACAGGGACCAAGCAGTATTGCAGAAATAAATCTTTTTCTTTTTGGTCATGGAGGAAGCACAGTAAGCAGACCATTTTCTCAAAATCCTTCCTAAGGGGCTATCATCACAAACTGTACTGGTGTTACCCATATTTTCTTCAGGAGACCTACAGAGAAATAAGAATGAAAAGATCTCAGGCAGAAAAATAGAAGAATTGACCCACGCCAACACTTAGCAACAAAGGGTGTGCCTTCCAACCAAACAAACCTGGGTATACACCCGTCCAGCAAAACCAGATTCAAAGGGCAGAAAAGCCCGCTTGTAGCCAGCAGGTGGAGCGCGCCTGTAACCCCAGCTACTCAGGAGGCTGAGGCAGGAGGATCGCTTGATTTCACGAGTGAGACCAACCTAGGAGATAGAGGGAGAACCCCATCTGGAAAGGAAGGAGGGAGAAAAGCCCAAATCGATAGGGTTTTGCAGCTCAGTGGTACCAGATTGAAAGGGCAGAAAGTGCATAAGGCGGACAGTTCTGCATGAATTCCGATCCTTACCCACATACCTGGGATCCTGTAACAGTGCCTGTGCTCCACAATTATGAAGCCCATTAAATCTATACAAAACAATCCAGACCAAGGGGCCTTCAGCCTCTTCACTGTTATATATTCTGATCACCAAACATTTCTAACCAGGCCTAGTGAGCAACACTGACGACCATAAAATTAAATGCCCCACGGGAAACGACCCACTCCCAGCTCCCAAGACCTTCCCGAGGCCACGATGTTCAGAGCTGTAAGATAATGAAGAACCTTAAGTCACACGGATGCCTACCACCAGGAATGTCCGGCTCTTTGGGCCTGGACACTCCCCTGAGCCCACGACCTCAAGATAAGGAGGAACAAAGAAATACCCTGCAGAAATGTCGCGGGCCGGCCGATTCCAACACCCCTTCCCGCTACAACCCCTATAGAAACCCTAAGCCCCTCTCTTCCCCTCTGCCTTCATTCCTAATAAAGCCGCGGTGTCTTTTTCTCCGGCACCGTACACCGACAGGGCCGATCCGGAAAACAGCAGCCCCCTGACGTCCTCATTCCCTTCACCGCCCGCAGAGAAGGCTGTCCCACCACCTGGGAGCCAGCCGGCCTCTCGGGTCTGGATCTCAAGGCGGCCTGTCCCGGCCCGCGGTGGTCGACACACTCACCCAGGCCGGCTCCCCGACTGACGACGCAGCCCAGACCGGAAAGCACGGTGGTCCCGGGACCGGCTGTGGAAGGGCAGCGGGTCCAAAGCCCGGCCACGGAGGACAAGGAAACGATGTATTCGGAAGCCTGCTGACCCAGACGAGAGGAACGAGGCTGAGAGCCGGCTGCACGCTGACTTTCAAATCTCGCTCTTTCTCGGGCCCATAAGGCGCCGCGCGTAGGGGGCGGGTCGGCGCAGGCGCAGTCCGCGCTCGCGGCTCCACGCACGACGCACGCGCAGTGGACAGCGGCGCGTTCAGCATTCAAATAAGCTAAGGTACCCGGCGAGCTAGTGGGTTGCTCGGCTGGCGGGTTGTTGGGCTTCCTACAATGCAAGCTGCAGGGATCAGCTTCGGTGTTAGTCGCTTCCTTGGTAGGTGTCTGCTGCGCGAGCAAGTGTAAAGGCGGATGTAACACTGCAAAAGCAAGCTGTGAGTTACAATCGCTTGCCTACAATACAAAGGCGAGCCTTGAGTTACAACCTGGTGCTAATGGAAAGAAATATCAAAGCACGCTAGGAGTTTGACTGTTTTCGTTACACAATTGCTGCCCCAGATTTGAGATTAGATCTAGGGACATTCATTGTTTAACAGTGATTTCTGCATCCCCTTGATCTGGTGAGTGCCCTACTCCAGTCTGGACAACCCTTTAACTGGGCCCCTCCCTCCGCGGACCCAGCAGAAAAAACTGCTGATCCGTGTGGTTTTCCTGCCATCTCCCGCCAATCCCTGAATTGGTTTGAAACACATTAATGATTCCTAACTTTAATTGACTTTTGTTCTTTTATTTTTACACGTTTTCCCCATTATATTTCCTCTGCCTTCTCTCATCCCTGTCTTTATACAGTTCGGTAAATTCAAAGAGGCAAAAAGAAAAATAGATGAATACTAAATAAAAATGATTATAACTTTTCCCTAATATGTTTAGGCGTTTTCTTGGAAATAAGAGTTCACAGGCAACTAATACAACCGTGTACCTTAAACAGATTTGATATAGAAAACAAACAGGGTCCACCCCACCACCACCCACCCACAACTCCCTGAGTAATCAAGGAGTGGAAGCGGGTTTGGAAGACAGATGTTCAAATTGAAACAGTGATTAAACCTGAGTGGTCGGGGCTGGGAATTTAGCTCAGTGGTTGGAGTGCTTGCCTTGTGAGCATAAGGCCCTAAGTTCGATCCCCAGCACCAAAAACAAAAACAAAACAAAACAAAAAATCTGAGTGGTCGCCTGTGATCCCAGCACTTGGGAGGGTGAGGCAGGAGGATCGCTGCGAGTTCCAGGCCAGCCTGGACTCTATAGTGAGTTCAAGGCCAGCCTGAACCACATAGGAAGAACCTGTCTCAAAAAATATAAGAAATCAATGTATCAATCAATCAGTCTGAGTGGCTATTGAAGGAATCCAACCACTGCCATCCTAGACTAACCAGAGGCTACTTTAGCATTTCCCCTTATGCCTTCACACCTAAAAGATACATAATCATGGGTTAATAAATTCTAATAGGGGTTGGGGATTTAGCTTAATGGTGGAGCACTTGCCTAACAACGCTATGTCCTGAGTTCAATCCCCAGCGTCCTGCACAAAAGGCCAGTAACCAGGCTTCACTTCATAATTCCCATCATTCTTCAGCCCTTCTCCTGACAACCACATACCCTATGTTTCTCAAGCCTTATCTCTAGCAGATAGCAACAGCTCCTTTTCCCTGGACTTTTCACGTCACAGCCCCCCTTTCCACTCACAGCTTTATAAGAGACCTCACAGCCTGTTGAGAGTCCCTCCTACGGGGGTCCCTCTCCGGTTTGTTCTAAATAATCCTGTCCTGACTGTTGCGCTCCTATCTTTGTTCTCTCTTTTTTCCTAACGGTGACTTTTGTTGTCTTTCTTTTGCTCTCTGTATTTTTTTTTCTTTCCCAATAAACCAGTATTACAGTGTACTTACAAAAAACCTTGAGAAAGAAAAAAAAAAAAACCTCGGGAGGCGGGTGTCTTGTTTGGAAACCAGGATGAAGGAAAGGTGTGCTTGTGGATTCAGTGATTGAGCCAGGGCCTTGTAGGCACAAGGTGGGCGAGTGCTCTGGCACTGAGCTACAAGGCCCTCGCTCAGGGGAACTGTGATCCTAGGGGCCGAACGCCCTGATTTCAGAATGGAGGGCTGGTGGGGCTGTGTTTATGTGAAGGCCCAATTGTGCTAGCATGGAGGAGCCTGCCTTTGCATTTCTCTCTCAAACTGGTTAGGCCAGCTTTTTCAAGGCATTGAGAGTTTCAGTTGCTTCTCAATTTCTCTTTTTTTTTTTTTGGTGCCGGGGATCGAACTCAGGACCTTGTGCTTACGAGGCAAGTGCTCTAACCAAAGAGCTAAATCCCCAGCCCTGCTTCTCAATTTCAAGTGCTTCCAATTTGGCTTGCAGTTAGACATTAGTAAGCCTGAGAGACAAAGGGAAAGTCCAAAATAGCATACCTTGCCAGTTGTAGTTAAGAATCAAAGACTTAAATGTGTAATACATTTATAATCAGGGGTTGGGGATTTAGACCCAAAGAGCTCTCACAGAGCACAATGACATTTTAAGGTTATACAATTCACCCGCTCAAAGTTAGGGTGCTGCTAGGCTAGACTTTCGAAACCTGAACTCCTGTGATCCCAGCACTTGGGAGGCTGAGGCAGAAGGATTGCTGTGAGTTGGAGGCCAGCCTGAATTACATAGTAAGACCCTGTCTCAAAAAAATAAAAGTTACCAGTATGGAATTGCAGTTTTTTGGGTTTTTTGGGGAGTGCTGGGGATTGAACTCAGAGCCTTGTGCTTGCTAGGCAGGCTCTACCGCTGAGCTAAATCCCCAACCCCTGGAACTTCTTGATGAACTGAAAAACTTGACTTATGTAGGCACTTTGAAAAAAAGCGGGCTATACCACTTGAATTTTTACCAAATAGAAAACGAACTGTTCAGTTATCAGCATTTGGATTTTCTGCCATCAGCACATTAGTTTTGCATCTACAAAAAAAAAGTACAGACTCTTCTCATTTAACAACCAAATTCCATTCCCGTAAAGTCGTTAAATGAAGTAAGATGGGCTGTAAGTCTGAGTGGTGGGTCTCAAAAAAAAGTATGTAGTAAAGAAGCTTACTAGCCTTGAGTGTAAGGCAAAAATTAAGCACATAAAACAATCACAGAGCCAAGAATAACAGTGACTAATTGTTCAACTGTTTTCTGTGGTTCAGAAGTGTATACATAACCCTTGAGAAAATATGTGCACCCAGATGATATGAGACGTTTCTACATATCAAAAAGTTTCAAAGGTAACACCGCTTCTGAAGAGTTTGCTTATATCTGAGAATTTATTTAACTTCAAATGATCAGTTTTGTTGTCACCTGAGGAAGCGCTGGAAGCAAACAGTCCTTAGAAATGAGCCCGATAAAGAGTGCGCTGGTCACTCTGTGTGGCCCAGCTGTTCTGCCTACATCATATGTGATTCATAGGTCTCATCAGATGGTGCTCCAGATCGCTCCCTTTTGCATCAAAACAGGCAAACCAGATACATTTTGGATATCGAGGCAAAACAACCTCCTATAGGAGGTTGCTCAATATCCAAAAAATGTCAGGTAGCTTATTTTTCCCCAGTATCAGACGTTATAGAAATAATATATATTTTGAAGACATTTGTCTTTTCACGAATGCTGTTTAGTTGCATAACATGCTTAATAAACGTGCCTAAAATACAAAGGCTGCAGGCTGAGTCCCATTCCTGCCACTAGTCATTAATCAAACTGGTCACTAAATGAGGAATTGTATGTGGTATATGCATTATGATAGTCAAAACAAAGAAATGGCCAAAGGAAATGCCAAGCTGATGACTTTGCTTTTATTTACATAACTCTTACATGCACTACTGTAATGTACAACAGAACATAAAGTTACTGTACTGTACAATCAGCAAAAATTATAATACTATAGAAAAAGGCGTACCAAAAAAAGACATTGAGGCTCTATCAACAAGATGTACAGAACCGTACAAAAAAAAAAAAGACAGATCATAAGTTCAAGAGGTGAATAGTAAGTTTGAACAGTGTACCCTGGTTGTAAATCTGAGTAGTTGTTAAACATTAAATGAGGAACATCTGTAAAAGTGTCACGTTGCTATAGACAGCTAAGTTAGGTAGAAGTATGATAGACAGTCAGATAGAGCTGAGCTTTCGAGGGAGTCAGTGCAGAAGATGAAAATACACCACTATTATGGCTGGAGGTGCATCCTTGAAGGCTAGGCCTTAGGATAGAGATGCAATGACCTACAAACCTCTCCTAAGTGATAAACAGTAACCTGGACTTTTAAATGCACCCCCTGGACTGGGAAGCCTAGACAGACAGCAGTCATCCTGGTGGGCCATCAGGGCCTCCGGATCTACCCCTTCCTGGCATGTCTTTGTTCTTTCCATGTCCATTTGCTACATGACCTGCTTCCACTTAGATAATCAACATTATCTAAGTGGCTATACTTACAATGTTATTGGTCCACCATAGTTTTGACCCACATTGTACCCACCTTGTAATTTTGCTCTATAAAGCTTCCTCTGAAAAGTGGGCTAGTTGGCAACCCATTCAGGTTCCTTTCTGTCTCTCAGGAGCTATCTCTCACAATAAATTTTGCCTACTCTTAACCTCCGTTGTTCCTTAGAATTCATTCTTTGATTTTGCAGAACACTGAAGTGGGTGTACCCAACATCTAGCAGGTTGGGAGTTATATTTTTCTCCCATACCAATATTAATATCAAGTATATACCACAGTGATTCTGTTGACAAAAAAAAGTCTGAAACTTCACTTTTATAATGACACACAATTTGAAGTTGATGCTTTCAATGTCCAGGAGAACCTGTTGTTAGTCAATGGTAATTTTTATGCCATTTTAAATTTTGTGGGTATTAACTCCCACACATTGGTCCAGTTGCACAATGAGGTGAAATAACAAAATGTTTGGTTTTTTTTTGTGGTGGTCCTGGGGATCGAACTCAGGGCCTTGGGCTTGCTAGGCAAGCACTCTAGCCACTAAGCTAAATTCCCAGCCCCAACAAAATGTTTTGATTTTGTTAAAATCCTTGAAATGCAATTAATTGTGGAAAATCTGCATCCCAGAATGGCTACTAAAAAGTGCCTATAAAAGTATGAGAATGGGCTGGGGATTTAGCTCAGGGGTTAGAGTGCTTGCCTTGCAAGCATGAGGCCCTGAGTTTGACCCCCAGCACCAAAAATAAAAATAAAAATAAAAATAAAAAAACTGAAAGTACGAAAACTTACAGCAGAAATCTCGGGGATGGAGATTCCTGTTACAGAACAGTCCAGACAACCTACTGACAAAACCAAAAGAAAAAATGTGCTGTACACTGCAGCAGCAAGGACAGAAAACTGCCATCCACTGGGACATTTGTAAAATGCCAATTTGTCATCAGCACTGTAAGAAACTTTTTCCTTAGTGGGGTTTTTTTGGGGGGTGCTGGGGATCGAACTCAGGGCCTTGCACTTGTTAGGCAAGTGCTCTACCACTGAGCTAAACCCCCAACACCATCTTAAGTGTTTCGAAAATTAATTTTTTGTGCTACAAATCCTTACATAATGTATTTACAAAAAAAAACCAGCATAAATTTTTTTACTTTTATAAAAAATAAAATTTATGGGTCCTGAGGACATGTGAGTAGTACATGTGAAACTAAAATGAGTCAGTAGTAGCTTCACATTAAAATAAAAATAAAAAGGGCAAATCCAGTCATGAGCTGAGTGTGGTGGCCCAGCTACATCGTGAGTTCAAGACCCTGTCTCAAACAAAACAAAACAAAAACAGCAAGACCCTGTCTCAAACAAAACAAAACAAAACAAAAAAAGGAAGAAATCAATTTTTTTTTTTTTTTTGGTGCCAGGGATTGAAATCAGGGCCTTGCGCTTGCTAAGCAAGCACTCTAACACTGAGCTAAACCCCCAGTCCAAAAAAGAAAGAAAAAGAACATTCTATTATATCTAAAAACATAATTACACATCAATATTTCAAGTGATGATTAATTTGATACTTCTCAATCTGTGACTGGGTCTCAGGATGTCACTCAGTGGAAGAGCCCTGTATGGCACACACACGGCCTGTGGTTCAATCCCCAGCCCTGGGAAAAACCTTTCACTAATTACAGAGACTATGACAGCAACGAGTACATAATGTCCTCCTTTCCTTACCCTGAAGATGTGTATTATCTAGGAAGTCTTCATGAGTGTCTTTTGATTCTCCAGGTCTTGCTGATCGATACTCACTCCTCAGAGAGATCTTCCACCATCTAAAGATTATCTGTAATTGAGCAGAAGGTAATAGAATTTAAAACTGATTTCAATCTAGCAGCTATGTTAAGTTCGGAGTCTTAAAAGATAACTGGAGTATGAGGTTTCTGACATCACTGATAACTTAACAATTAGAAGTAACATCTATGAACATTTTACTTAGAGATTAGGATCCCAAAATCATAGCTCTGGGAGGAATTTTAAAATCTTACCAGGTCATGCCAGGCATGGTGACACATGCCTGTAATCCTAGCACTCAGGAGGCTGAGGCAGGAGAATCACTGCCAGTTGGAGGCCAGACTGGGCTACATACTGAGTTCAAGGCCAGCCTGAACTACATAGCAAGACTCAGTCTCAAAAAATAAAAAATAGGGGTTGGGAATTTAGTGGTAGAGCGCTTGCCTAGCAAGCACAAGGCCCTGAGTTTGAGCCCCGGCACCCAAAAAACAAAAAACAATGGGGTTGGGGATTGTGGTGGACTTATTGTGGTCATCTTGAACCAGAACGCCCAGCTGGACTGAGTTGGTATGGTTCTGGGTGTAGAGGATCCACCTGAGGATTGCTGCCAATGTAACATAAAGAATGGGAGCAAAAGATACTGGAGGGCTGTTTCCCAGGAGAAGCTCTGCTGCAGCTGGTTCTCCTGAAAGCAAGTCGGCTGTTCTCACGAGGAAGGAGCTCGGGGCCTTGCCGTTGTCCAGGACAGCTGCTGTTGCTTCGGGGGCGCTCTGGTTGTCATCTCTGCTGCGAGCAGCGTATCCTGGTTCCAGTAAAGATTTCTTCGGCCGTCATCTGCAGACACGGATGTACGTGGGACAGTGCTGAGGGCTCCCAGCCCTTGATTGGATCTTTCAGGTCTAGACAGACATTCAGCACTCTTCCTGCATTTGGTTCATGGGTGAATATGGTAACTTATAAATGTCTTGCATTAAATCTGCTCTCTTACAAACCACTAACTCTGGAAAGGTGACTAATACAGAGATTTAGCTCAGTGGTAGAGCACTTGCCTGGGAAGTGCAAGGCCCTGAGTTCGATCCCCAGCACCCAAAACAAAAATAAAAAACAAAACAAAACTCAAAACCAAAAAACTATCAGGTCATACCAAATGGAAGTGCAGTGGTACATGCCAATAGTTCCAGCTACTCAAGGGGTTGAGGCAGAATTGCTCATGCCCGGGACTTGCAGGACAGCCTGGCCAACATAGCAAGACCCCCATCTCAAAAAACCAACAAACCGAAAAACAAAACCTATGATATCAACTGATGACAAAATTCTCAAGGTAACTCTTTTCTTTTTTTTTTTTTTTTTTTTTTGTACCAGGGATCGAACTCAGGGCCTCATGCTTGCAAGGCAAACACTCTAACCACTAAGCTAAATCCCCGGCCCGAGGTAACTCTTTTCTTGAAGAGCTCTGAGAACAGATTCTCTAACCTGAAAGCCATCTCCAGAGTAACTGCCACACTCTCCTTCCATCCCAAGGCAACAGGGCAGGGTCATTTTGTCCCCAAGAGTGACAATTCCATAGACAGGGCCAGGGAAAGTACCAGTATGCTTTGTTCTGTCACTGGCTAGTATGGGTCCTTGCTTCCATGATAATGGAAATGAAAACAGAGGCTACAACATGATTTTAGAGGCACAAGCTTTAATGGGAAAGGAACAGAAAATGGGAAGGGATATTGGCTTGAGGGGAAGAAAAGCTGAAGGGAACACAGCTCTGATGAACAAGATCAGACCGGACTATGACAAAGGACAAAGCTCAGGCTTCTAAGGGGCCGCTGAAAGGGGCTAGAGTCTTGCTCGGTGATGGCAAACCTTTTAGCGCTATCGTTGATAACAAACAGCCTGCTGGTGCCGCAGGTTCGCCATTGTGGTGTACTGGATCCTTACCTCAGTTCTGGTGTGCGGCAGCTTGGGAAGGATCTTGGTTCCCACTGCCTGTTGGGGGGCCACCATCCTAGTTTTGTGGAGGCTCCAGGGTCGGGGCAGTGACCAGAGACATCCATGTGCCCCGCCTAGGTGGTGAAAGCTGGTGACTGAATTTCCCTCTTAGTGTCCTCAAGTCTTGAAGGAGGATAAAATAAATTAGGGAAATGTAAGGTCACTAGACCTCACATAACCAGTTTTCAATAGACACTCGCTAAATGATGAATCCTCTTACATGCAAAGATCTGACCCAAAGTTTTTTTTTGTTTTTTATTTTTATTTTTTTTTCCAGAGTTTTAAGGTGATAGAAGAAACAGATACAAAATGAAGGCAGCGATACCAAGCTTTGTCCTGTTTTTAGTTACTCATTGGGCATCTGTAGGCCCAAGTGAAGTTATTGGGTTTCTCTTTTTTTTTTTTTTTTCTTTGTTTCTTTTCCTTTGTTTTAGCAAAAGCATCATTTAGTCCCTGATTGCCTGGGAAGGGAACACAAATCATGATTTTAATGAATAACAGGTTAAGTGCCTGGGACCTTGTTTCTCTTCTGTCCCTCTGCAATGTTATCCAACATGTTCCTTTTTCTCTTACACTTTATTAGTGGAGAGAGATGCTGTGGAGAAGGCATCCTGACTTGAATGATGTTCCTGTTTTTTTGAAGTAAATAAGATGGTTTGGGGGCCAGGAATGGTAGCTCACTCTTGTAATCCCAGGACTTGGGAGGCTGAGGCAGGAGGACTGCCAAGAGTTCGAGGCCAGAAAAAAGGTGGTTTGGTGAGTGATGGGAACAATACAGAACATACTTTTAATGGGTAACAGTTCCCAAATTAAGGCCTAGAAGTGCACCTGCTGTTTGTCTCCTTGGTGGTCTCTGATCATTTCAGTCTTAGTCACAAAAATGTGTCATACAAAGCTGGGCATACTGGTGTGCACCTGTAATCCCAGCACTCTGGGAGGCTGAGGCAAGAGGATTACAAGTTCTTCACTCAGGAAGCTGAGGCAGAAGGATCCCAGTGAGTTCAAAGGCAGCTTGGAGTTCATAGTGAGTTCAAAGCCAGCCTGAACTATGCAGTGACACCCCGTCTCATTAAAAAAAATTTTTTTAAAGGGCTGGGGAAGTTGTTCAGTGCAAAGGCCTTGAGTTCAATTCCCAGTGAAATGTTTCTTCTCAGTAATGGATTTCCTGACAGTGTGTTTGACTTCTCTGAGGATTTTGTTTATCTGAAGCAAACCTCATTTCCACTGTGTAGACTGTGCTGACGTTCTGTGTTGATTTCACGGTGGTGTTGACTATGGGCCCTGATGGAAGCCCCTTGGTACAAAGCTGGCTTATATCCCCTTTTTCAGCCTGTAATGGAGTTGGGTAGTTAACTGAGATGCCCAAACTTCCACCTATTTGAGAAACAGGCCAAATTTTTCTACACTTGAATGATGACTATGAGGGAAAAGATGGGAAACACACACTGGAGATTAAGGCATCAACATAAAAATGTAGGGGATGCAGGGCTGGGGACTAAGCTCAGAGATAGAGTGCTTGCCTAATAAGTACAAGGCCCTGAGTTCAATTCCCAGCACCCAAATAAAAATAAAAATAAAAATAAATGGGGGTGGGGTGGGGCAAAGTTCAGTTCGTAACAGGGAAGCAGTATTACAGAGACATAGCATGCATTTTGGTATGATATCACCCTAGATGATTTATTTCATCTCCCTGCACATCAACTTTCCTTTATAATGAATATTTTTTAATATTAGTATTAAATACTAGAAATGATATGTTCTCTCTTTTGAAGACATTATGGATCTAATGCCCATATTCTTTTTTTTTTTTTCTTTGGTGCCGGGGATCGAACTCAGGGCCTTGTGTTTGCAAGGCAAGCACTCTAACCGCTGAGCTAAATCCCCAGCCCCTAATGCCAATATTCTTTACAACACATAATCTATAAATTTTAGAATTAACTGCAGAGAAAAATATAATTTAATTCAAGCTGGGGATGTGGCTCAGTGGTCAGCACTCACCCAGCAGGCACGCAGCCGTGGGCTCAATACCCCCATTTGCCGTCTACTCAGGTTATATCCAGCGACTTCTGCAGGAAAGTTTCTTTCAGTCAAACTTCCAGCAAGACACAGGAACAAAATCCTTTGTCAAGGGGAGAGTGCAGAACGAAAGGAGTTCTAGAGCAAGGTGCTGCTAAAGTGGCCGACCTTACTTCTTGGCTTGTTCAGAGATGGGCAGAGACACTTGTACAACTTTATGTCTTACGTACTATTCATTTCATCCATGCACAAAAATATTTCTGACATTCCTCATACAATTAGTTAACCCTCTGGTACTGATTTATTTGTTTATTATTATTATTATTATTTTTTTTTTTTGGTACTGATTTAGAAGGCAATTATTTGCAGTGCTTGTCACCCAGTCTCTGGAGGGACAATCCCCAGGGCACAACTCAAATTAACTGCACACAGATAAGCCTCCTACTGTCTCCTCTGAGGGATTTAAGGGAAATGACTGAGGGTATAACGCCTGCCTAAGGACACTCGGCTAGCTAGGACCAGAATCCTCCTCACTCCTAACTCAGCAAGTTCCTTCTGAGGCACCAAGCTTGCTTTGTGTGCAGTTTTCATTCTACAACCCATCTGACCATCTCTGTTCAAAATCATAGCCTGGCCTTGTGAGGGCTCAACTGTGTGCCAGAAAAATAGGTATTTTCTAGTGTTACAGGCTGGGGTCTGAGGAGGCTTCCAAAGAGACCTCAACGTGTTCCGCCAAGTGAGTTTCTGATTCACATGAAATGCAGATTCATTGGGTCGAGGATTTAGCTCAGTGGTACAGCACTTGCCTAGCAAGCGCAGGGCCCTGAGTTTGATCCCCAGCACCCTCCGAAAGAATCTAATAAAAAATGCAGATTTTTACCAGGCAAAGTTAGAAAGCAAGGGAGAGAAGAGAAGGGCTCCAGCTAGAGTAACTGGAGGGGGCTTACTCTGATGCGGGGGTTCAGACTGAACCCCTCTCAAAAGCGCAAGGCCAGCTTTCAAGGCCTGGTTGTGGCGGGCCAGGGTCTAGCCCATTGGTGTCTCAGTCCTGGTTTCTGTAGCCTGGCGGAGCCCTTACGGCTTGAGGGGCAGTTTGGGTCCCACGAAATGACCTTCCTTTCCTAGGAGGGCGATCTCATCTGCAAGGCTCTGCTTTTCCTGGAGTCCAAGGTGGCTGCAGATTTAGGACAGTGATGCAAGACTTCTAGGCATTCTGGAATTCATTCCAGTTCTTGGGGGCCTGGAACGGGATGTTGTAAAAGCTGGTGATCTGCTGTCCCTGTAAATCCTGAAAACTACTTTATTCTGTGTGTGTGTGTTTGTGTGTTTCTAGGGCTAGAACCCTGAGCCTTGCACTGAGCTATATATCCAGCCCTTATTTATTTATTTAGTCAATAAGTTATATATATATAGATATATATTATATATAATATAGATATATATTATAGATATAGATATAGATATCTTTTGAGTTCTGTATTTAGAGACAATGTCTCACTGGGTAGTTTAGGCTGGCCTTGAGCTCACTATGTAGCCCAGGCTGGCCTCAAACTCACCAAGAGATCTCCCTGCCTCAGCCTCTCAAGTGGTAGGCTTACAAGTATGCCCTTTATTTTTTGAGACTAGTTCTTGCTAAATTTCCCGAGGAGGACTTGATTCTCCTGTCTCAGTTTCCCTCAGTGCTGGGATTATAGGCGTGTGACATCATGCCCAGCTGGTTATTCTTATTTTGGTATCCTTAGGTTGAAAGGTAGGTAAGATAGGTGAGGTTAATTTGTGGCTAGTAAACCTTGTTTTGCCAATTTTTCCTAAATGATAAACATTCTTAAGGTAAACAAAGATCCAACCCAGAGTTTTAAGGTAATAAGGAGGCAAAAAAATTGAGTTTCCTTGTTTTCTTTCTGCTTCTCTTTATTTTACCTATCCTACCTCACCATCACTTATTTTCTCTCAGATTGGTAATAATTTTTTTAGTAAGTGATAAAACCCTGTTTTGGTGAAGCCAAGGAAAATGAGAGCCCTGAAAATCACTGAGAGGAGTGTTTTGGGCTGGGGATGTAACTCGGGTAGTTCTTTTGCCTAACCTGTAGGAGGCCTAGGTCGTTATATAAATTGCTTTGGTAATGCATATCAAAAACTGTAAAGATAACCATGCCTTTTCACCTAGACAGGAATGTAACTCCTAACAACTTATTCCAAGAAACATATCAGAGATGTGTACATTCCACATAAGGATAGTTGTCATACATGAATTATAAAGAAAATTCAGAATCTATACAAGGACATATAGCTGGGACTGCTTAAATAATTAGGGTACATTAGACAATGCAGAGATACTCTGCAGACAGTAGAATAATTTGCAGAAAAGTAATAACGTGCCAGGCGTGGTAGTGCATGCCTGTAATCCCAGCACTCCAGAGGCTGAGATAGGAGGATCGACATGAGTTTGAGGTCAGTTTGAACAACAACAGCGAGACCCTGTCTCAAAAGAAAAAAATCCAAAGCAAAACAAAACAAAAACAAATAAGCAGAGTCAGCTCCACAGAGGTGAGCCGGTCCCTGCCTCTCCACCTTTCCCTGTTGTTCAGTCAGCCCTTCCTGTGTGTAATAACAAATGCTTCCTCTTCGGGGATAAGAACCCTCTCTTTCTTCTCATTAAATATCTAACAATATTCAATCATAATTACACTTGATTAAAGTCTACCTTCCTGAACATATTCTATAAAGACATTCATTTCAGCTTTTCAGTCATGTCTGTTATTATTTGATTTTTCTAAAGTTTTTCTAATTGTGTAATTGAGAAGAGTCCTCTGTACATCTAGTAAATAATTGCTAGCTCTCACACACCAAGTGTAGCATTCTGGATCTTTCCAACTAAGTCCGGTATCTGTCTAGGAAATAGGGTTGTAATTTAGCACACAACTATGCTTTGTTCATCTCCGCTTTCGCTTCCGCACCATTGTTATTCTGCAAGATCAGATTTCTCCCTGACTTGGAAATCATATATAATTAGGGGATTCTGCAGAGTGGGGCTGAGATAACATGTCTCGGAAGACCTTACAAAATGTGATCCTGTGTTAGTGAAGAAGGATCTTATCTGAACAGCCCGCTGCGAAGAGTGTAAAGGGACTTGAGTGTAAAGGGAGTGCAGATCACTCAAAAGCTCACAAAGTGCAGCCCATTCCACAAATAAAAAGCTGTTATTTCCTTAAAATAAATTGAAAACCTCACTTATTTGATTTAATGACATAAACTATAAACAATTATGCTATGGTTTTCGTGCAGATTTACAATATCAAATATAAAGGGCTAAGGGTATAGCTCAAGGGTAGAATTCTTGCAGAGTACATGCAAGGTCCTGGGCTCAATCCACAGCACTACAAAAAACAAAACCAAGAAAAGGATATAAACAGTATAAAATATGTGATTCTCTGGCACCTACGCTTGGATCGGTTTGTTTAACCACAGAATGCTTAGATTTTCAGCCTATCAAAAGTATGCTCTGGCCAGGGTGTGGTGGTGCACACCTGTAATCCTAACACTCGGGAGGCTGAGGCAGGAGGATCACATTGGAGGTCAACCTGGGCTATATAGTGAGTTCAAGGCCAGCCTGAGCTACATAGCAAGATTCTTTCTCAAAAAAAAAACAAACAAAAAGGTATGTAGTAAGAAAACTTACTAGCCTGGAGTGTAAAACAAAAATTAAACACATCAAACAATCACAGAGTCAAGACCAACAGTGATTAATTAATTGTTCAACTGTTTCCTGTGGTTTGGAAGTGTATACATAACCCTTGAGAAAATATGTGCACCCAGATGATATGAGACATTTCCACACATTAAAAAGTTTCAAAGGTAACACCACTTCTAAAGAAAATTTTTCTACACAATGAGCCCCCGACTTACGAACTTTTGAGTTGCGAACTTTCACAGATATGGATTTCACGTGTCTGCCGAACACTGTCATGGTTGTGCTGCCTTGTGCTCATCTACAGTGCTCAATCGGAGCCCAGAGAAAAAGCAGCCTGCACTATATAGTGGGACCCTGCCTTAGAACAACCCAAAATAATAAATAAAATGAATAGATGAAGAAAGAAGTAAGTCCCTGTCCTAAATGGAGCAAACATTCTTACAGTCTTCTTTTTTTCATTCTTACATTCTATAAGGGAATTCTATAAGGGAAGAGAGACCATCTAGATTTGACTACTTTTTTTCTTTTTTCCTTATTTCACCCAAGACAGAAATCTGGAAATCCTTGTATTTCATCATCTCTCAGTTAGTCACCAAGACACGATTCACCTCAAATTCTTCCCTAACCTCACCCTCCTCTGTATATCCACAATTGGGGGGAGGGGGTGGTGCTGGGGATGCGCTCCACCACTGCACATGCAGCGCTCTTCACCTGCCGGCCTGTCTGATCCTGTACTCCCGCCTGCCTGCAGACCAGCACTAGTGTGGGCTGCGCTTCCTCCTCCTCTCCCTCCTTCTTTTGTGGTAATGGGGATTGAACCCAGGGCCTTCATACTGAGCTACATCTCCAGCCCTTTTTTCATTATTATTACTTTTAAATTTGAAACAGAATTCACTAATACGTTAAATTGCCCAGGCCAAGCTCAAACCCTTCTGCCTCATCCTCCCTTGGTGCTGGGATTTCAGTTTGTACCAACATGGAGGGCATCTGGAGCTCCCTTTGCAAGTTTGGGCTGATCAGATGCCTTTCCTGTGTGCTGCCAGAGGCCAGCGTGTGCGAATCTTAGTTCTTAAGCCCCTGAGCCTAAACTGCTTTACTTCCTGTCAAGCAAGTAAAGCCGCCGACCTGCTGGACATGGTGACCTTCGGTCCTGCCTAGGTGGAGGACGAGGCTCTCTTCTTCTGACCTTGGCCTTTCCCTCATCTGACTGCTCTGACTTGTGCGGTCTTCCTGGGTCATCTTCTCCGCCCCAGGCCTCCTTTCTTGGCTTCCCACTCATGGCTCATCTAGCACGGACCCGGCTGTTCTATCCTAGCGTGTTTAGAGCAGAGTGTCTGCTCTTCTGTTAGGGTTGTTAGCCAGACAGGGCGGCTCATCAAATCCCTCAATGAATACCATCGATCTAATTTTGAGGATGCTTTAGAGGATATTGAACAGAAAGCCAAGACTATGTGGCTGAAATACAGCCTAGGGGTAGGGAAGGCTCAGGTACAGTGTGACCTCTGGGTAAGTTGTCATCAGGGACCTGGGTTTGCCACTGTTCTGCACCCCTCACCCCTCAGTACTGGTTTTGGGTAAGGGCTGCTTCCTGCAATTGTGGTTACCTGCATTCTTGTTAACATCAGAGAGCAAGAGAGAGGAGAGAGAGAGAGAGAGAGAGAGAGAGAGAGAGAGAGAGAGAGAGAGAACACCTCTCCTCCATGCATGGAGTAGAATAAGAAATTCCTTCCGTGGATGACTCAGCCAATTAGGCCACATGCCCACCCCAAGTTCTACTGCACAACTTTCCTTTACCCTAAATCCAAACAGTAACCAAGTCTTCAAAATGTCTTCTATCCTTCACAACTGCAAAGCCCTCAGTCCAGGCCACCATTACATCTCACTGGACTCATTCTGTTAACCGTCCACTAGGTATCCCTGACTCCAGTATTGGGCCTAAAACACACTTTTGTAGCGATGCACAAATCTGACTCCGTTATGATTTCTCTGAGAACTTCCCAGGACCTCAGAGTAGAGTCTGGGTAGAAGCAAAGTTCCCCCAGGAGAGATCCCTGCTTCGTCCTCCAGCCTGGTCTTCATGCCATCTTCACTCCGATTCTGAACGCTATTTCTGCGGTGCCTTCATGTGCCTAACGCTTACCCTTCCTCTACCCTCTTCCTCTGCCCCTCACCAGCCAAATAATACAAACTCAAAAAATTGAACATGAAATGGGGCATGGTGCTGCACCCCTGTAATCCCAGACCTTGGGAGGCTGAGGCAGGAGGATCTTGAGTTCAAGGCCAGCCTGGGCTACATAGTGAATTTATAACAAGACCTTCTCTCAAAAACAAAGACAAACAACAACAACAACAATATGACAGATGACTCCACCTCCTAGTCCTTTTACTGGGCTGAGTCTCAGGGCATCTTTTGGTCCATAGATTCTAGAAAGTAGGGCAAGTGTCTCATGTCTGCATGTCTAGCATCCGCCATACAAGTTTGTTATATGGATGGATGGATGAATGAATGAATGAAAAAGTGTCATTCATCCATATATTAGGTATGCATTTCATAGCTCAGAAAAGTGAGCTTCAGAGCGTGAATCTCCCTGGCCAAAGTCACATAGGTAACAAGATTCTTGCTTAGGTCCGTCTGCCACCGAAGCTCACGTTACATCAATTGTACTATGTTTCTCCACTTGTTTTGTCTTGAGTCTCTTTCTTCTCAGCTTTAAAACATACTTAAATTTCTCCTAACAAAAATTACATGTCTTTTGACTATTGTTTCTCTACAGTTTGAGATTTCTTTTATCTATCTCTTTTTTTTTTTCACGTCAGATGGCTAATGTGCCGACGTCGTAACAAAGATTGTGGGAGGCACATATCATGCATAAGCATGAAAACCTAATCATCACGCTCATGAACCGAAGGATCTCTTTTATCTCTTTAAAAAACAACTTTCTTATGCTAGGTGTGGCGGCGCATGACTGTAATCCCAGCACTTGGGAGGCTGAGGCAGGAGGATCACTGCGAGTTCCATGCCAGCCTGGGCTACACAGTGAGTTCAAGACCAGCCTGAACTACACAGATAGACCCCATCTCAAAACAAAAAAAACCAAAAGACTTTCTTGGAAATATGTATTTTTCCGTGTGTGTGTGTGTGACTGATTGAACCCAGGGCCTTTGCACTGAGCTACACTCCCACAACTAGCTACCACTCCCTTTTTTTTTGAGGCAAGGTCTCACTAAGCAGTTCAGGCTGGCCTCGAACTCATGGTGATCCTCTTGCCTCAGCCTCCTGAGTGCTGGGATTACAGGCATGTGCCACCACGCCCAGATCCCCCTTTCTTTTATTAAAATTTTGAGAGCGTCTCCTTGAGTGGCTAAATTGCCCCAGGCCGGGCATTAATTTGAGATCCTTCTGCCTCAGCCTCCCAGAGTGCTGGGATCCTGAGCACACACCACCATACCTGGCTCAAACCCACCCTTATTGAATCCACCTGCATGTTTGCAGGACCCTCCCGCTTTGCATACCAAGGCACACCTGTCGTCATTCTGTTTCTCTGCAGCAGTTGGCACCGTACTGGGTTCGTCCTCTTCCTAGAATGTTCACAGATTTTCAAGGTTGTTTTCTAACTTGTGATGTGCCCGTATTGGTGCGCGGTAGCTTGGAAACCTTTCATTCCACCCCAGTCGGCTTCCTCTGGCCCGAGCTCCCCTGAGCTCCTTGGCCCGGGAGGAATTCTGTTCCACGGGCACAGAGTCCAGCAACCCTGACTCTTTGTTTACCCTTCCGTGCCCACCCCCGGCCTCCACGGTCACCCACAAGCCCTGTCAGAGGCTCCTTTCTTTCCTTGCAGAGCCGAGGACAGTAAAGAGCATAGAGTCAGTAAGTGCTTGTTGGATGAATTATTGAATAAATTAATACATTGACCCACCTAATGCACACAGCCAGTCCAGGGAAGAAACCAAATCGAGCAAGGTCGGGATTTTTCCATTAGGCTGTGCTCGAAAATGACAGTAAGTTCCCTGAACACTGGACCTCACCGATACGTGAACATCCACACTTTGGAAGACACGGCATTTTATGTGTGTATATATTTTAATTTATATTTACAGGCATATTAATAAACCTTTAGATTTTACTTTATTTCTACTTTTAAAAGATACTTATACTTGTTTTCCATCTCTATAGTTGTTTCTCTTTTTTTTGTAAGGAGGAAAGGTTCAGTTTGTAGAGGTTTTAGTTCATATCTGGCTGGCTCCAAGGCAGAGTGGCATGGCAGAAGGGCCACGACAGAGCAGGCAGGCAGAAAGCAAACGACAAGTAACAAGTGACGTGTATTTGTTTCTTGTAAGGTTAAGCAAAGAGATTTGAGTGGTTGGCTGTGGGGGCGAACATCTGTAATCCCAGCACTGCACAGGCTGAGGCAGGAGGGTGCCTTGAGTTCAAGGTCAGCCTGAATTATACAGTGAGACCCTGTCTCAAAAACAAAAACAGAAACAAAAAACGAAGCAAAACAAAGATTCGAGCAACCTATTTTCTTGGTGGGGAGGGTGCTGGGGATCGCACTCAGGGCCTTGTGCAGCAAGCACTCTAACCGCTGAGCTATTGGAGCAACCTAAACAGCTGAGAAATCTCTGTTGTTATGAAATTACTGTGAAAGCATTTTTCTGTAAACGAATAAAGACTGTTCTCTAGTGAAATTTAGAATTTTAATCATATTAAGGCTGGGGGGTTAGCTCAGTGGTTAGAGTGCTCGGCCAGCAAAAGTGAGGCCCTGAGTTCGATCCCAGCACCACAAAAAAAAAAAAGAGAGAGAATTTTAATCATATTAATAACATTTAAAAATTAAGCCTGTAATTCAGCCCCATCTTCTGTTTTACAGCAGACAAGGAGCGACAATAAGGGGCCAACTAATCACTGCCTGCTGATTTTCTTCTTTTCTGAAATGTGGAGGGCAGCTGCTAGGAAAGTCAGTGTGACCAAAGTAAAAGAGAAATTCTCATGCAGAATTGCTGAAATGGTCATAAAAGAGAAAGATTTAAATTCCACAAGGAAAAAAAAAATTCCACAAAGAGGTTAGAAACATTGCAGTTTGGGCTTTGGATTTCTAATCACACTGGCAGGCAATCCCTCAAATTAAAAAAGGGAGATGCGTTATTGTTACAGAATTTTGTTTGGCTCTTTGAGGCTGGGTCTCACTACGTATTCCAAGCTGGCCTTGAACTCTTGGTGATCCTCCTGCCTCAGCCTCCCAAGCGCTGGGATGACAGGTATGTACTACCATACTCAGTGGTTATAGAATTTTAAAAATTGGAAGTGGGGGGTAAACAGGCCTACCAGTAAACAGACCGCAAATAACCTTACCTATTTAAATAGTCCTAAAATTTGATTTCCAATGAATTCCTATTGAAGTCCATGAATTGTATTTTTTTTTTTTTTGGTGCCAGCGATCGAACTCAGGGCCTTGTGCTTGCTAGGCAAGCGCTCTAACCACTGAGCTAAATCCCTAGCCCCCATGAATTGTATTAACACATTTCATTTCTTCACAGATATTTTTTGTAAAAGAATACACGACAAGCTAGGTGTGGTAGTACACTCCTGTAATCCAAGGATTTGGGAGGCTGAGGTAGGAGGATCGTCTTGATTACCAGGCCAGGCCAGGCTACATAGTGAGCTCAAAGCCAGCCTGTGCTACAAAGTGAGACCTTGTCTCAAAAAACAAAACAAAAACAAACAACCCCCCCCAAACCCCATGAAATAGAACATAAAAAAAAAAAATAGGGTTGGAGGTGGTGGTGCTTATCTGTAATCCCAGCACTCAAGAGGCTGAGGCAGGAGGATTGCTGTAATTTCAAGGCCATCCTGATCTACATAGTGAGACCTTGCCTCAAAAAAAAAAAAAAAATCATAGATTGGCATTAAACTGCGTACCTCATTGGAGACAGTGAGGTGCTGGGGATCAAACTCAGGGCCTTGTGCCTGCCAAGCTAGCGCTCTATCACTGAGCTAAATCCCCAGCCCCCAAGTTCCAATTGTCTTATCAGCAGAAAATTAAAAAATCTGCAAGTGAGGATGTCTCCACCTCGTATGGTCATCCCAGAAAGGTGAGTCAGTTTTCCTGGAGTGTATTTCATTTATTTGACTTCTAACAACGATGTCCACATCTCTTCCTGAACAGTTAGCTGTCCGTATTACTGTCTTCATAATAGTTTTTAAAGGGAACATTTAAAAAAGTTAAAAATACTTTATCGTTTTTATGACAATAATGCTGATCATAAATAGTTCAGAACAAAAAACAACAACGAAAAAATAGTTCAGATAATAAAAAACATGATGGAAAATCTAAAAATCCTATTTCTAGGCATTGATATATATTCTTTCATTCATCAAACATTTCTCCAATCGATATGCATTTATAGACTGTGTAGATAGTGCATGTATGTGTATATGGAGTGTATATATACATCGTGTATATATGTACACAGTGTGTATAAATATATAGTGATCAAAAATATAGTGAATGTTTAAATTTAAAAAGTATTAATCTCCCTCAAAATACTCCCCTCTGTTCAAATACTTACCGCACCTTTTCTGCTTCCCAAAGCAGTCCCGGAAGGTGATAGAAGATACCCTGAATGCTGCTGCCGAGTACCGCCCAGCAGAAAGGAGGGCTCCTAAAAGCTCACAGTGTGTCCTCATCGCCTTAGTCACCGGACCTGACATTGTGCCACCTCCGGCTTTTCAGCAAAGTCAAGATGACCATAAAAGGTAAATGTTTTAAATCGACTGGGGACATTAGGGCAGCTACGATGGCTCAACTAAAGACATTAGAAAAAATGACTTCCAGAACTGCTTCCGAGAGCGGCGAGGACGATGGGCTGCGTGTGTCCAACAAGAGGGGGAGGATTTTGTGGGGGATTAATGGCAACGTCTTTTACAGTAATAATTTTAAAAATCTGAACACACACTGTACTTTTCGATCACACTTCATGTATCTATATATCATACGTATGTTAGTTTTACATGAATGGGTCACTCGAAACATGCTCACGTAATCTCTTATATCACAGACGTGTTCGTGTGACGTCTAAATAGATCATCATCATTTTTACTGGCTTAAGAGTTCTTTCACACAGAAATACAGTTTAACTAACCGATTTTCTGTCGAAAGACTTTTAGCCCCGTGTAATGACCTCGCGGGGTGAATTCCCTGGCGTCTTCCCTTGAAGAGCTGCCGCATCACCTTGGGAAGCACCTGCGACAGGGTGGCTTCAGCTGTGTGACAGCACTCGGCAGCTGGCTTACACTCGACAGAGGTTTGGATGAAGGCGGAGGCATCCCCGGTGCAGGGGATCAGGTGCCTACTATCTTGGTACCCATCATCTCCAGAATCTGGCTTCCTCTTCCTGGTGCCCGAGGCTGCTCAAATCATAGCCATTGAGTGTGCATTCTAGACAGCAGGAAAGAGGAGGGAACAAAAAAGGGTCCAGCTCCTGAGTCACACAAACCACTTGCACCAACGTCCTTACTAGATTTAGGTCCTGTGGCGTTTTGGGTTAGGTCCACAACGTCCCCCATGATTCTCCTGTGTCAGGAGGTCACCTGGTCAGAGGGCGCAGACTCATCCGTGGACTCCTGGACTCCGGGCCCAAAGTGCTGTTAGGAGGTGAGGCCTGGCTAGAGGAGGTCACTAGGGGCGACCTGGAAGGGTGTGTCCTTGTCCCGGCTCCTCCCCTTTCCCCTCTGCTTCCTGACTGTCGTGGGGTGAGTAGCACTCCTCCACCACACGCTTCCACCAGGCCAGTCCTGCCTTGGAGCCTGCCGACCACAGACCGAATCTCTGAAAACCGTCGGCTGAAATAATCCTCTCCCCCAGTAAGTTGCATTTGCCGGGCGTTGTGTCCCAGCGCTGGGAAAGCTGCCTAATCCATGCGGCCACATGTAGCTGCAGGGGTAGCATTCCTACTCTGAAAGCCGCACGTTCAGCCAAAAGTTGGGTCATCTTTCACTACGGAAAAGGGCAAATGAATACTGGGGAAAGCTAATGGCTTCTGCCACAGGAAGGATGTACCAATTAATGTCCCTGTGGGCATTTTACAGGCGAAATCTTTTCCCTACGCCTAACACTGTTTTATCAGATTGTTCCCACTATAAATGCATGTCATTACTTACAAGGTAAAAGCTGTCCTCAAATAACTTGTGTAGCTTATTTTACCAATATCAGTGATTCAATGATAGGTATCCCCTCCCCCCAGTAAAAGAAAGTACAGATATGGGCGCACAAATGTCCCTCTGTCTTGACTGCATTTTTTTTTTTCACTGTCAGAGATTGAGTCCAGGGACTCATGCATGCTAGGCAAGTGCTTTACTATTGAGCTACAACCCCAGTCCTGCCCTGACCTCTTCGATGTGAAGACTCTGTCCTCTCTGCTGGGTAAATCCCACCCACATGGCTTCATGCTGAGTCAAAATCTGTCTTCACTCTTGATCTCCAGAGCCCTACTAAGCTCTCCAGCTGCTCGCAATGCATCTTTGCCTGTGTCATCTGCAGGGAGCTCGTGTGCAACTATAAGAAACTGACCCTGGGCTGAGGATTCAGCTCAGTGGTAGAGCACTTGCTTAGCAGGTGCGAGGCCCTGAGTTCCATCCCCAGCACCAAAAAAAAAAAAAAAAAAAGAGAAAAGAGAAACTGATCCTGTCATCTCCTTTATAAACTTATCTGCTCCTCTTCCTGCATCGCTTGTTTTTGTGGCAGCAGACGAGTCACTCTAGACTCACTCTCTGTTCACCACAAAATATGGGCTCCAAGACCAAACCCTATTAGCTTCACTTCCTTGATGTCCCTTTCCTCTCCATGGTGCGCTAGAGAATTGGACAAAATCTCCCAGGAAGGCTTTGCCTCCGTGATTGAACCGAGCAGGGGTCTCCTCACACAGCAGCCAAGGACCCCCGATCAGACGCTGATGGATGTGACCATTCTCTTTCCCTGTCACAGCCAAACTCCTCCGGGTAGAGTGCGAGACCAGACAGTGACCCCGTCCCCTTCTTCCGCCTCATCGCACACTCGCCCCAGGCTCTGGCCCACATTTGAGCCTGTCACCTACAAGCAGCTCCACGGCCGGGGGATCACAGCTCAGGCACTGTGGGAACAGATTCCTCCTGCCTGGAGCTGTTCCTGCTCCCCACTCCTTTCCCTGGAAAATATTCTATTTTTTAAAGATTCAGATCCTATAGTCATATCCTGCATAAACCTTCTTCAGCCCACTTCCTCCATTTGTGCCATTTCCTTGAAAATAGTACCGCAAATAGGACTAACATTTATTAATCCAGCAACTATTTACTGAATTCCCACCATGCTGAGCATTGTGCTGAGCGGGGTTCATGACTGGGTGTGAGGGGGACATGGGTCTGAGGCTCTTAGAGCCCACCGTTTCCAGTTTCTATCACTAAAGGCTGATTTCTCTTCATTATCTGGTTTGGTAGAAATCTTCTTTTCCCATCAGTCTCAATGAGATGCTAAGAGAGTGACTTGCTTTTGCTGATCATGTCAAGAGCTATTTTCTTTGGTGACTTGTCGCTATTCAAACGTTCATTTGTTTTAGCTTCTAGGCCTCCATGTTGTTGGTTGCCATGACCCAGAGCCACTTGAATGTTTAAGATAGAAAAATTTGGAATAACCTTTATTTATGCTATTATTTCCTAAATTTTTCCTTTAAATTGATTCCTGAAAAAGGCCAGGTGAAGGGGCTTCCTGGCAGACACGAAGGCGGACCGAAGAACGGATGAATAACTCAGCAAAGCTTGGGGAAGGTGCTCCAAGTGGGGGAGAGGCTAAGTGACCACCAGATGGAGGGTCGATGTGCCTCAGGTATGCTAAGGAGACAGCACCTCCTGGGGAGAGGACCTTATTTTTATGGAGACCCTCAAGGCACACGGGGAGGCCTGACTGTGTCCACCTGGGCCGTGTCCCAAGGCCTCAGTCGCCTGCCCCCTCTCAGTTACCTTCCATCCTCCGAGAGCTGCACTGCAGAATTTCTCCTGTTTTTGTGTTTTTTCCAGTATTGGGGATTGAACTCGGAGCACTAAGCTACATCTGCAGTCCTTTAATTTCTGAATTTTTTTTTCCTGGTGTTGGGAATTGAACCCACAGCCTTTGCACTGAGTTGCATCCCTAGCCCTTTAGAAAAAATGTTATTTTCCACTGGGTGTGGTGGAGCATGCCTGTAATCCCAGCACTTGGGAACCTGAGGCAGGAGGACAGCTTCGAGTTCCTGGCCAGCCTGGGCTACACTAGCTTGAACTATACAGCCAGACCCTGTCTCAAACAAACAAACAAACAAACAAACAAACAAAAAAGTCCTGAATTGGAAGGTCTTTCAGAGGGAGAAGATATACAGAAGGAAATCCAAGGACACTAAATTTTGCACAGAACAGAACAATTTAGTTTTTTGTTTTGGTTTTCTGAGACAGGGTCTTGGGATGTAATCCCACATGCTGGGGTCATAGGCATGCCTGCCATGCCTGTTGAAACTCAGGATTGACTGACTGATTGATTTTTGAGACAGGGTCTCACTGTACAGGGGATATGCTATGCCTCAGCCCACCCAGTGCTGGGATTGTAGGCATGCTCCACTGCATGCAGCTGGAAACTCAGGACTGAAAGTGTGTACCAGACAGACCGAAAAGCCCGGGTGTGTAATTCAGTGCTCTGGTCTCGAGGGACGGGAATTCAACCTGACAGTTTCAGAAAGCAGTCTTGCTGAGTTGTATGACTTGGGAAGTCAGGGCTGGGGCTGGCCGCAGGCACAGAAGGATCTAGAGGTGTAAGAATTGACAGCGTCACAATAATGTGGTAGCGCTTTCTCTGCCTCTGTCATAGTTGGCTTCCTCGTTTCTGATCACAGAGGTCTGTGCTCCTTTCTGTGGGAAGCCTGGCAAGACATAAACCTTGAAAATTCCCACAGGAAAAAGCATTTGTTTTGAAGGACTGGGACTGAATCCAGATAGCACTGTGCTACATCTTTGGCTTTGTTTCAGACAGTCTCAATAAACGGTCCAAGATGGCCTTGGATTTGGGATCCTCCTGCCTCAGCCTCTGGAAAACAGGGATTACAGGTGTGTACCCCATTCCTAGCTTGCTATAGGGCAAAACAAATTTTTTTTTTTTCAGTACTGAGGATTGAATTCAAGGCCTTTGCACGGAACTACATCCCCAGCCCTTTTTTGAGACAGGGTTAAATTGTCTAGGCTGGGCTAGAACTTTCGATCCTCCTGCCTCGGCCTTGCAGAGTGCTGGGATTATAGGTATGCACAAGCACATCGTGCTCACCATGGAAAATGTCAGTGAGGTTCAGAAACCCCAGCAGTGATTATGTTGGTTCTGTATGGATCAACTCGCCACTCTGTCTTGGAGGCGGGCTGCTAATGATGGGTCAGGCCTGGTCCTCGCCCATCCTGGTTACTGCGCCCTCATGGGTGCAGATGGAGGTGAAGAGAGGAAGGAGGGGAAGGGACTAAATGGATTCTGGGCAGGAAAAAACCTCATTTGGTTGGAACAGAGACTCTGTCGCAGTGTTAGAGAACACCTCTCCTGAAGTCTGCACTTGCGTGAGACAGGAGATGAGGGTGTGGTGAAGCTGGCCGTGGAAGGAGGCGGGTCTGTTAATTATGAAATCCCAGGACACTTGCACAGAGCAGTTCCCAAAGCCCTGCGCATAAACTTCTCACCAGGTTTCCACAGCACGGCCGAGGCCTGACATCAGCCTGCGAGTGGGTGATATGAAAAGCACAGTCCACAGTGAGTTTTTCCACCGTGTTCCCTCTTGCATGGTGGCTGCCCTCATGCTGTAGGACCCCCAAACCTGGTAACATGTGTGCACTCAGCTGATTCGCATGCTGGTTACTCTGTGAAGTCGGGGCAAACACTGAGATTGCAAACTGTGAATTCATGTCCTCGGGAAAAATACAGAGTTAGGCTCCTGCGAGCCTCTGCTCACGTATTCATCAGCTGATCAGTATGCAATTTTGGTTTTTTGTTTTTGTTTGTTTTGCACTACTTGGTATCAAATTTAGGGCCTTGGCAGGGTCTCACTAAATTGCTAAATTGCCCAGGCTCATCTCAAACCTGGTGATCCTCCTGCCTCAGCCTCCCAGAGTGCTGGGATTACAGGCGTGCACCTCCACATGCCCGGCCAATAATCTTGTTTTATGTGTGTTTTTGTTTGAGTATCTCATTGAATACTGCTGGTTCACTGGTTTAACTCACAGCCAGCATAGTGTACATAAGTCTTGCTGGAAGCAGCTTTATCTGACACAAGTATTTTCCCTGAGGCGCATCTCTGCTGTCCTGTGCTTAGGAAACTAGACAGCACTTCCGGGCTCTGCCTGGGGCCATGTTAAACAGCAAAATCCCCAACACAAACACAGGGATCTGGCATCAAATGGAGGGCCGAAAAGGACTTTCGTGTAGGGCTGCAGAGCTGAGCTCAGAGCCGGAACCAGCAACAAGGCTCTTCCCATTCCTGTTGACCACAGTTGGGAACAGGCCAGTGAGTGGACTAGATCTCTTTTTTACCGTGCTCTGCATGTCCAGAGATGACTGGGAAAGCCCAGGGAGGACTAATTCACTTTATAAATATGCTTTAGTAAGTAACTTCAAAAATACAGAATCTGCTGGGTGTGGTGGCACACACCTTGATCCTAGCACTTGGGAGGCTGAGGCAGAAGGATCACTAGAGTTTGAGGCCAGGCTGGGTTATATGGAAAGAACCCATCTCCAAAAAAGCAGCAAAAACTCTGAAATTAGGCACAAAATACACATGAGAATTAATATAAGCACTATTCCTCATCAGTAGTCAGTCAACTTCTTTATTAGAAAGAAAATCCTGATCCTTTATAAATGTTTTGTTTTTGGGGGGGTGCTGGGGATCAAACGCAGGGCCTCGTGCTTGCTAGGCAAGCACTCCACCACTTGAGCTAAATCTCCAACCCCTATTTTGTTTTGTTTTTTTCTTTTGAGACAGGGTTTCGCTATGTAGCTCAGGCTGCCCTCAAACTCATGGCCATCCTCCTGCCTAAGCCACCTAAAGGCTAGATTTATAGGCGTGCACCACCGCATCCAGTATAGATGTTTTCTAAATTACAACTACAGTGATCTTTTAAAAATGCAAACCCAATCACCATATTTCACCAATTCTAAAATACCACCTGGAGTTGGGTGTGGTGGTACATAGATATGATCCCAGCACTCTGGAGTCTGAGGGAAGGTTGCAAATTTGAGGCCAGTTGGACTGCAGTATACAGTGAGTTCAAGGCCAACCTGGAGTACATAGCACGACCAGTCTCAAATCATTAATAAATTTAAAAACATGTCATGCACTATAAGTTGCACCATTATTTTACATATAGCCCAGAAAGAAAAAAAACTGATCTTTTGTATCAGAGACATTAGAAAAAAAATGTCTCACCATTGCTAGAATAAAGTACGTCAGCCATTTTACCTCCTCAAAAGCCAGTGGTTTGTTCTCTGGGTCAGGACAAAACCCCTAATTGTATTTTCTTTCTTTTCTTTTTCTGGTGGCATGAGGATTGAATCCAGGACACTGCACACGTTGGGCGCTGGCTCTACTACTGAGTCACAGCCGCAGCTCAACTCAATTCATGTCTGAGTGTCTTCTGTACCAGATGCTACCCGGTACGGTACTGTGCCCAGCACCAAGGGGACAGGTGCCAGCGTTTTAAACGGCATGGTCTCTGCCTGTATGGATCTTAGGCCAGTGAGGGAGAGAGACAGATACTCATCAGGTGGACTCGGCCAAACTAAGGTATTAGCCACAGTAAGGCCATCAAGAAGAGCCCTCCAGGGCAGTACCGTGGCAGCAGGAGGCCAGCAGTGATGCTGGGGCAGGCTCTTCAGAGGAGGCGGAGCTTGGCCTGAGCTGGGGAAGCCTGGAGGCATGGAAAAAGCCCAGGGCAGCAGCCAGGCAGAGTGCAGGGCGGTAAAACAGAAACTAGGCTGGGTGGGTCCTTAGGACATTATTAGAGCTGGGAGTGGTGGTGAATGCAGGTAATCCCAGCTACTAGGTAGAGGAAGGGAGATTCCAAGTCTGGCATAGCTCAGTGGTAGAAAGGGCAATTGCCCAGCACGTGAAAGGCCCTGGTTTCAATCTCCAACTCCATGCACCAGGCAGTTGAATGAGTCGAAATGAATCTTTCATTTAATGACTCATGTTACTCATTTTAGGATATTTTCCAATTTTAAGGAGCCAAAATATCCATAAATGTGAGTCATATGACTTTTTGAAATAAAAATAGGGGCTGGAGATTTAGCTCAGTGGTTAGAGCGCTTGCCTAGCAAGCACAAGGCCCTGAGTTTGATCCCTGGCACAAAAAAAAAAAAAAAAAAGAAAAAGAAAAGAAAAACCAGGTGTGGTGGCTCATGCCGGTAATCGCAGAGGCAGGAGAATCTCAAAGAGTTTATGACCAGTCTAGGCTACATACAGAGTGAGTTCGCTGCCAGCCTGAACTACATAGTGAGACCCTATCACAAAATTGAAGATATATCATTAACCACATGCGGCCTGCTTTGTTTTGTTTGTTTTTGTTTTGTCTTGTTTTTTTTTTTTAATTTTATTTTTAACCAAGAACACGCATTGGTACATTGTACATATAATGATCACATTCATCACATTTATTTTGTACCTGTACATGGTGTATCTTGGTTCTTCTGCCTCTTCCCCACTCCTCCCATCTGTTCCCTCCATCCCTATTTACAGCAGGTTTATTCACATTTCTCCATGATTTCCCTTTCTCCTTTCTTTCTGTTTTTTCCCTTCCTGCTTTTCCCTCTTCCCTCTTTGTAGTACTCCTCTCCTTTGTATATTATTTTCCTTTTATATAATATGTATTACACGTCTTTGTTCTTATTTACAGTTATGGTTTCTCATGTCAGAGAAACAATTCGATGTGTACTCATGAGTGTCTGATTTAGTTCAGTTAATAGTATATTCTCAAGGAACATCCATTTACATACAAATGACTCTAGTTTATCCTTTTTTATGGCAGTGTAGTACTCCATTGTGTAGAAAAGCCACATTTTCTTTAGCCATTCATTGGTTGTTGGGCATTTAGGCTGTTTCCAAGACTTAGCTATTACAAACTGTGTTGCTAAAAAACAACAACAAAAACCAAATTGTGTTGGTATAAACATGGTTGTGCATAAATCCCTGTGGTATGACAATTTTAATTCTTCTGGGAAGATGCCCAGTAGGGGAATAGCTGGATCAAATGGAACCTCCAGTTCTAGTTTTTTGAGGAATCTCCATATTGTTTTCCACAGTGGCTGGACCAATCTACATTCCCACCAACAGTGGAGGAGGGTTCCTTTTTCCCCACAGCCCCGCTGGCATTTGTTGTTGGTTGATTTTTTCATAAACGTGGTTCTTTCTGGAGTGAGATGGAATCTTAACATTGTTTTGATTTGCATCTCTTGATGACTAGTGATGTTGAGCACTTTTTCATATATTTATTTGCCATTTTTATTTCTTCATCTGAGAAATGTTTATTCATTTCAGTTGCCCATTTTTGGACTGGGTCTTTAAATTTGGGAGGTTTAATTTTTTTGAGTTCTTTGTATATTCTAGATGTTAGACCTTTGTCTGATGGATAGCTAGCAAAAATTTTTTCCCAGTCCGTGGCTTTATGCCCTGCTCTATTGGTGATTTCTTTTGCTGTGCAAAAGCTTTTTAATAGCATGTGGTCCCAAGCACTGATTCTTTGTATTGTTTCCTGTGCAGTCTGGGTTCTGTTCATAAATTTTTTCCCTACCTCTATGTCTTTGAGGGTTTTTCCTATTCTATTCTCCAGTAAATTTAGTGTTTCTGTTTTAGTGTTTAGCTCTTTGACCCACTTCGATTTTAGATTAGTACATGGTGAGAGACATGTATCTAGTTTTAGTTTTTGGCATGTGGCAAGCCAATTTGTCCAGCACCATTTGTCAAAGAGGCTATCTTTCTTCCAGTGAGGGTGTTTTGCTCCTTTGTCGAAGATGAGGTATTTGAGTGTGTCTGGAGTTGTTTCTGCATCCTCCAATCTATTCCATTGAACCTCAGGCCTGTCTTTTTGCCAGTACCATGCTGTTTTTCACTGTAGCTTTACAGTATAGTTGTAGGTTGGGGACTGTGATGCCCCCTGCCTTTTCCCTGTTGCTTAGGATTGTTTTTGCTATTCTTGGTCTCTTCTGGTTCCAGATGAAATTCATGATTGTCCTTTCTAATTCTTTGAAGTATGTTGGTGGTATCTTGATTGGAATTGCATTAAATCTGTATAGTAATTTAGGAAGTCTAGCCATTTTCACTATGTTGGTTCTTCCTACCCAGGAACATGCGGTATCTTTCCATTTTCTGATATGTTCTTCCTACCCAGGAACATGCGGTATCTTTCCATTTTCTGATATCCTTTTCAATTTCCTTTTTTAGAGTGCTGTAGTTTTCAATGTAAAGATCTTTTACTTCCTTTGTTAGATAGATTCCTAAGTATTTTATTTTTTTTGTGTGCAATTGTGAAAGGTATATCTTCTGTTATTTCTTTTTCAGTGGGTTTGTTGTTTGTGTATAGGAATGCTATTGACTTTTGGGTGTTGACTTTGTATCCAGAAACACAACTGAATTTCGTTACTAAATCTAGAAGCTTTTTGGTGGAGTTTTTTGGGTCTTCTATGTAGAGTATCATGTCATCCACAAATAACGATAGTTTAACTTCTTCCTTTCCTATCTTTATCCCTTTTATTTCTTTTCCTTGTCTAATTGCTCTGGCTAATGTTTCTAGAACTATGTTGAATAACAGTGTGATAGTGGGCAACCTTGTCTTGTTCCAGATTTTAGTGTGAAAGCTTCCAGTTTCTGACCATTTAGTGTGATGTTGGCCGGTGGTTTGTCATATATGGCTTTTATCAGATTTAGATATACACCATCTATTCCTAATTTCTGTAGTGTTTTTATCATGAATAGGTGTTGGATTTTGTCAAATGCTTTCCTGCATCTATTGAGGTGATCATGTGACTACAATGTCTTGTTTTTTGAGACAGGATCTCACCATGTAGTCCAGGCTGGCCTTGAACTTGGAATGATCCTACCTCAGTCTCCTGAATGCTGGGATTACAGGTGTGTCCCATGATGCCCAGATCCTCACCTGGATTGTGGTCTCTTTCCCACAAATACCAGATTTAGACTAAAACCATCTAAAAGGGCTTACTATGTATTAATGGTCTACATAGCCTGATGTAACTTCCACCAGGGGGGCAGTGTGTTGTGAGCTGCCTGTGTTCCAAAACTCATGCGAAGCGGAAACTTTCGTGATGTTCAGGTTTATTCTCTGCTCCAGCAATCCTGCTTTGTGTTAGCTCTGAATCCAAAGAGGGTGGGTCAGGGTGCAGCCTTCCCAGACCAAGAAACGCTTGTGAGAAGTTCTACTATATTCATAATGATGACAGATACTTTCCTGTTGGCTACCCCAGAATATGTTCATTCAGATTTTGAAAATACAAATTAAGGTGTTAAGATGTGGCATATAACACATTTGAGGATGTAGGCATTTCTTTTATAATTACAATTTTTAAATTTAGTTTAAAATAGTTCCAAAGAGGAGTTTGTTTTTTTGAGACAGTCTTGCAATGTAGTTTAGGCCGCCCTTGAACTCACTAGGTAGCCCACATTGGCCTCAAATTTGCAGTGGTCCTCCTGCCTCAGCCTCCTGAGTGCTGGGACTACAGGTGTGCACCACCAGGCCTGGCTGAAAGAGGAAGTCTGAATAACATGTTCATGGATGGGGAGGTTGAGGCAGGAGGATTCCAAGTCTGAGCCCAGCCTCTGCAACTTTGTGAGACCCTGTCTCCAAATAAAAAAGGGCTGGGAATATAGCTCAGTGGTAGAGCAGCCCCAGGTTCAATCCCTAGCACCATAAAACGATCAAACCATGAACTGGGCTGGGGTGTAGCTCAATGGTAGAGTGCTTGCCTAGCAAGTAAGCAAGCACAAGAACCTGCCCCTGAATGCTCACAGAGCTTCAGAAGCACATTTTCTTGCAAAACTAAGTAATAATTTGCGAACTGCTAACTCACTTAATCAAGTCTTTTTTGTTCTGTTATTTGTGGCAGGGCCACACTATGTAACCCAAGCGGGCCTTGAATCTGTGATTCTCCTGCCTCAGCTTTCCCAGTGCTGGGATTACAGGCATGTGTCACTATACCCGGCTCAAAAGTCTTTTGTTGTTGTTTTGTTCAGGTTGGCTTTGAACTCACTATGCAGCCCAGGCTGGCCTCAAATTTATGATAATCCTCCTGCCTCAACCTCCCTAGTGCTGGGATTGTAGGCATGTGCCAATATACCCAGCTGATCCTCTCTTTTTTCCCCCCTCTAACCATCTATTCCTCCTCCCTTTTTTTGGGTGCTGGGGCTTGAACTCAGGGTCTTGAGATTGCTAGGCAAGTGCTCTACCACTTGAACTAAATACCCAGGCCCCCCCCTTTTTGAAATTTTTTTTCTTTTTCTTTCTTTTCTCCTCCATCTCAGCATCGTCCTTTTTTTCTTTGTTTGTTTTTTTTGGCACTGGGGATCGAACTCAGGACCTTGTGCTTACGAGGCAAGCACTCTAACCACTGAGCTAAATCCCCAGCCCTATTTTTTTAAAAAATTAATTTTATTGGTAAACTTTTGATATAATGATCACATTCATCATAAGAATTTGTACCTGTACATAGTATATCTTCTTTTTTTCTCCTATTCCCCTCCCCTCCCTTCAGCCCTTCTTCTCATTTACAAAAGATTTGTTTCCATTTTTTCCTTTTAGTCTCCTTTTTTTTCTTTCCCCTTCCCATTTGAGTATTTTCTTCCTACTTCCCAATACTATCCTCCACTTTGCTGCTTACTTACACTTTTGGTTTCTGACACATAGAAACAAGGTGATATTTAAACATGTGTGTCCGATTTATTTCACTTAAAAGTATGGCACAAGATGCATCCATTTACCTAAAAATGTCTCAAGTTTATCCTTCTTTCTGGCAGAACAGTACTCTGTTGTATATAAAAACCACATTTTCTTTATCCATTCATCTGTTGATGGGCATCTGGGTTTTCCCAATATTTAGATGTTACAAATTGTGCTGCTATAAACATGGGCGGGCATATATTGCTGTGGTGTGATACTTTTAACTCAGGAAGATACCAAGGGGAATAGGTGGGTCAAATGGAACCTCTAGCTTTAGGTTTTTTTTTGTTTTTTTTTTTAGCTTTACTTTTTTGAGGAATCTCCACACTGATTTCCGTAGTGGTTGCACCAGTCTACACTCCCACCAACAGTGGAGAAGGGCTCCTTTCTCCCCACACTCCCACCAGCATTTGTTATTGGCTGAGTTCTTGATAACAGCCATTCTTTCTGGAGTTAGATGGAACCTCAGTGTTGTTTCAATTTGCATTTCTCAAATGACCAGTGATGCTGACTTTTTTTTTCCCCTGGTGCTGGGGATTGAACTCAGGGCCTTGTGCTTGCTAGGCAAGCACTTTAACCACTGAGCTAGATTCCCAGCCCCTGAACATATTTTCGTATTATGTATTTGCTGTTTGTACTTCATCTGAGAAGTGCCTTCATTTCAGGTGCCCATTTTTGGACTAGGTCTTTAAATTTGGGGAGCCCTCACCCTTTTTAAATTGTGGGTATGGGAAAGTGACTAAGTGGTGAGGTTGAGCATATTTTGATATATTTATTAGTCGTGTATTTCTTCAGCAACTTGCCCATTTTTTGATGGAGACATTTAATCTTATTAATTTAGAAGATTAATAACCTTTGGATATTGACTCTATTAACTCTGCCTGCTTTATATATGGGTACCATTTTGTGCCAGGCGGTTTGATTTTTATTTCTTTTGTGGTACTGGGGATTGATCCTAGGGCTTTCACACTGAACTACATCTCAGTCCTTTTAATAGTTTTAATTTTTTTTTGTTTTTTGGGACAGGGTCTAGCTACGTAGTTCAGGCTAACCTTGAACTCATGGCGATCCTTCTGCCTCAGCCTCTTGTCTGAAGATCATCCCAGCCGTGCCGGAATTACAGGCATGTGCCACCATGACCAACTTGCTGAACTGTCCAGACTGGGTTCAAATTTGTGATCCTCCTGCCTCAGCCTCCCACAGTGCTGAGATTACAAGTATGCCCCACCACGCCTGGTTTCTGTTCTTTTCTTTTCATATGGTACTTTCATAATGTCTGTGTGTGGATATAACAGCTCTTCAATCAATATAAAAATTTTTCATGTGTAGTGTGAGACAGAGATTTAATTTTGTTCTATTTTGTGGCAATTTTGATAGCCAACTGTCACAGTGTTTACTCAACACTTCACTCCCTCACTCATTTGACAGGTTAAGTGAGTACTTTAATATTTTGTGGTAGTAGGGATTGAACCTAGGGGCTCTTAGCTGCTGGGAAAGTGCTCTACCACTGAGCTACACTCCAAATTTTTTTTTTTTTTTTCAGACAGGGTCTCACTATGTAGTTCAGGCTGGCCTTGAACTCACAGTGATCCTCTTGCCTCAGTCTCCCAAGTGCTGGGATTACCAGAATGCACCACCATGCCTGGCTCCAAGCATCCCATGACCTCCTGGTTTTTCTTTTCACATCGAGACAGTCTTGCTACATTGCCCAGGTTCGCCTCAAACTTGTGACCCTTTCGCCTGAACCTTCTGAGTATCCTGAATTATAGTTGTTTTATCTGTCTGTCTGGATTTATTAATTAAGATAGTATCCTACTGGCCTGGCTTGGAACGCATCATCCTCCTGCCTTACCCTCTTGAGTGGCACTTTTTAAATTTTTTTAAAAAACATTTGAAATAGCTTTTTTTTTTCTTTTTTCCCAGCAATGAGGGATTGAACCCAGAGCTTTTGCACTGAGTTACATCTCTAGCCCTTTTTATTTTGAGACAGGATCTCACTAAAATGCCCAGGCTGGGCTCAAACTTGCCATCTTCCCACCTCAGCCACCCAGGGTGCTGGGATTATAGGCTTGCACCACCATGTCTGACTCGAAATAGAAACTTGTAGCTGACTTGGAATTCAAAGAAATCTCTTTGCTATTGCTATTGTACACACACACGCACATACACGGCGAGGACTTTGAGCATGTTAAGTAGTTGCTCCAACACAGAGCCACATCCCTAGTCCATCGTCTGATTTTTATTTACTTATTTATTTAGGTTTTTTGAGACAGGGTCTTGCCATGTAGCCCAGGCTGGCCTTGGATTCAGTGATCCTCCTGTCTCAGGCTCCTGAGTGCTGGGATTATAGGCATGTACCATCATGCCTGCCTAGTGGCAGAGCTCTTGCCTAACATTCCTGAGGTCCTGGGTTCCATCTGCACCACCAAAA
>PVJO010013269.1:0-52403 GCA_004026905.1 Hystrix cristata
CTCTTGTAGCTACATTCAGAAGATTTATACAAAGGCACCCTCCCAATGACCAATTTATATGGTTTGAGTGTTGTGAGGTAGATTTCTTTTTGTGACTCCCTTATAATTCAGTATTTCTCTTCACCAGATATGTCTTATTTGCTCTTGGATTTAATCTGAATCACATAGGATTGTCTTCTTATAACTTTTAAAAATATTATTGGAAATACAATGACATAAAACTATGTATTCATGTGTTAACGTGTTAACAATTCTCTACAGCAGAATCACCTTGATTTTTGCTCAACTTGAGAAGGCTCACCTTTCTGCCCATTCTGAGGAAAGACATGAGGAAAGAAAGAGAGTGTTTAAGAAAACACCAGGATCTAAGCATAGGTGAATAAAAAGAGGGAGAAAGAAGGCAAAAACCAATTAAGAAGCCAGAGAGTAAGTAAAAAATTGTCTGTGAAAGCCTATGGGAAAATCTGAATAATAAAATGAGAAGTGCAGAGGAAAACAAACAAGTAGCCCGCATTGGTCAAATACTTGACAATGGCACATTAAAGGAGGAGAGATTCCTTCTGGCTCACAATTTCAGAAGTTTCAGTCCATGGTTAACTGGCTCCAAGGCAGGAATTTCATGGCTTGAAGGAAATGGCTGAGGAAAGCTGCTCATGTCATGGGATTAGGAAGCAGAGTGTTTTAGTTACTTTTCTCTCGTTGTTGGGACAGAATACTCGACACCCAAAGTTAGGGGAAGAAAGGTTTATTAGCTCACAGTCTGTAGAGGTTTCAGTCTATAGTCCGCTGGGTCCGAGGCAGGGCGGCATGGCAGAGGCAGGGCGGACCGGCATGGCAGACCAGCAGCCCACCGGCAGCAAAGTGAAGAAATGCAAGGAATGTATGCAAATAAGCAATGCAAACAAGCAGCTAATTAGCTTCTTCCTGTATCTTATCTAGGCTACCTGCCCTTAGGGCGGGTAGCACTCCCACCCTTAATTTTAGTTTCACATCCTTGATCCCAGCAGAATCACGCCAAACCAATCAGTGGATTAATTTAGCAACCGCACACTCTAGATCCAGCTATCTCTTACCACATGAGGCTTTGGGGGGACATCTAGACACAAACCATAACACAGAGCATAGAGCAGAGCCAGAAAGAAAGGGGCCAGGGAGCAGATACCATCCCCAAGGACACACGTCCATGACCCACCAACACGTACCCAGAAGTGTGCTTTACTGGTCTCCTAGGCTTCTGTCAAGCTAATCAGGTTGGTGATCAAGATTAACTATCCCACCTTAGTATCAGGGGAAATGATAACGACCAATAAGGGAAACAAAAGGTACATGCATACTGCATCCTCTGAAACACAATATCCATCTTGCGTCTGCCTCATGCAGGCACATGTGCTGGCTGCCCTCACTAATGTGGTCAGACTTATCTACTGTCCTCTCCATGGCAGCCCAGCGCATCCGGCCATCTCTTATCTCTACTTATCTATCTGTCTATCTATCCATCATCTATCATAGGAACTGTAAAGAAATCTAAGATTGGAGGAATTAGTAAAGAAAAAAATAGGAGAAATAAACTACTTTTAAATAAGAAAAATAAGAGTAAAGAAATGGAATGTAAATGAGCATTTAGAAGAAAAAGAGATACAAGTCTGGTGGAGAGAATCATCTATTACTAGCATTGGTAATTATCACTCATCTGAGTTGATCAAAGAGAATGGAGTGTTTAAAACACACCTCAGCATTCTGTGATGAAAGAAATCATTCAGACTTTAGTCCCCATGCATCAGTAATTATCTGAAAAATAAAACAAGAGAAAAACCACCTTGAGGACATAGATGGTCTACTGACAATTTCTAGAATGGTATTTAGAAAAAAACAATCTACCTTTTAAATCCACAGGTCACAAAATGATCAACTAATAATAGAAATCAGTGATCATGTGATGATATATTAATACTCATAATATAAATGAGTACTTAATCACATGTTGGTGAGCTCACTGAACCCTTAGAGAAACCATATGCAATAAGAGAAATTTTATTTTAATTTAGCTAATAGAATTGCTGGAGAGAAGAGTTAAATATGAAATGCACTTCTTGGTAATTATAACAAGTCATGAAATACATCATTAGATTTATTAGAAGTGCATTAATTCTTCTCATATTAGAAGATATCTAAGGACATACTCCAGAAGGAGAAACAGCTCTGAGTTGTTCCATTACTGATGTTTTACAGTTTTTTTTTTTTTATATAATAGGTATTTTAGGCATCTTGGATTCTATAAAAAAAAAAAAATACTATAGACTAGATGGCCTAAAGGACAGACGTCTGTTCTCATACCTCTGGTGGAAGAGAATTCCAAGACTCAATTTAGATTGATTGAATTCCTGGCTAGAACCCTCTTTCTATTGAAAAGAGAGCACTATGTGTTCTCTTCCTATTTTATAAGAATACCAATCCCATCATGGTGTCTCCAACCTAATGTATTCACCTGAACCTATTCACTTCCCAAATACTCATTTCAAAATACCACCACATTAGTAGTTAGAGCTTCAACATATGAATTCTGTGGGAAAACAAACATCAATCCTTTACAATAGGAGAGAGGATTTGGAATTTATATATGTAGATACGGTAGCTGCAAAGTGAATTTTTAAAAGGTTGCATATTATGCAAAAACAGTAGCAAAGGCAAAGATAATTTATTTTACTCTTGTTTTACCTTGTGTTTTCCTTTTTTCTTTCATCCCTCAATTCATATGACATTTATATTGCCCTGGTACCAGCCTCAGTCCTCCTGGATGCATAGTCTTAAACAAATAGCATTTTAAATGAATGAATGGCTTATTTATTTAACAAATGCATATGCTGGAAATTGGAAGCAATAATTAGACACCAGAGAAAGCAAAACATGTAAAAAAAAAGTCATGCAGAAAGAGAAAAGACACTGGGGAAAGAAGAGAAGAGATGAGTGGAAAATAATTAGATCAAATATTTTAAATGATTTGATTTTCAACCAAAACATGATGACTACTCCTCAAATACTTCGAAATGATTTCATAATAAATTTTGAGCAGGTCTCATGAGAAAATGATCAGTCATTTTGAATATTCATATTTCTAAAAGAATACAGAATCACAGAGGCTCAGATACAAAAAAAAAATCACAGGGTAAGAAAATAAATAGCTTAAGCATAAAAGAAAGGAAATTATTATATTTAATCCACAGAAATCAGTAATGATATCACATAAAAGTTTTCTCCCCAAAGTTTAAAAATTATTGGCCTCCTCCAGTCTACACTGTGTACTTGTTTCCTGCATTTTTGTAGGTACCTGCTGAGAAAGGGATGTAAAACCGAGGTCCTCAGTGAAATGTAATAAATTTATAGCAAACATTTCAGTTTTAATTCTACCTAGAACTAGTAATCCTAAATATTATTAAAAACATAATTTCTGAACAGGCAAGTTCAAGGTGAATAGGAAAAAGGAGTGAAATAAAAATGTATAACTTTTTATAGTTTATTCAGCAAATTCTTGCAAAGGTCCCGTTATGCACTAGATACTGGAGACAGAGCTAAGCGTCAACAAGGAGAAAGTCAGCCTGCGTACTTTTACAAGCAGAAGGGGAGCATGTTACCTGTAAACAACGTGGTGTTGCATGAAGAGACACTTGAGATTCAGTGTGGTTCTGTGTAATCCATGAAGACGTCTTCCCTGTGTGAAAGAATGATAATGTATCGATCTGTAAAATGCCACAGGACGAGGGAGTTAGGGCTTCGGCAAGCTTGACTTGAAGCCAGACGAGAAATCACTTTCAGACAAAGAGGATTAACATAAAATGTTGCCATGCTTAGGGAGCCCTTGATCCAAAGATTTTGACAGTCACAGCAAGGACATCAAGCTCTATTCAAGATGACTAACCCTTAAAATGGAAATATTAGCTAATTAAAGAGCAGAATAATGAGTCTCCATAGAAAAAAAGAAGATCCTTTAAAGCTCTGGATCAAATATTTCATATCCAAAGGAATAAATTTCTGTTTAGTAAGTAATTTTATTACAAGGAAAAGAAAACATTGTGCTGTGGTTTGGATATTAAATGCTGCCCTGTGGTGGACTGATACGGTCCAAGTGAGCAGCAATGCCCAGCTGGACTGGCTTGGTGTGGTTCTGGGGGTAGAGGAACCACAGAGGATTATTGCTGACACAACAGAAAGGAGAACGGGAGCAGAAAATAGAGGCAACTATTTCTCAGGAGAAGCTCTATTGTGGCTGGTTCTTTGGAAGGGAACTCGGCTCTTCTCCCAGAAGGAATTTAGGGCCTCGCCGTCCTTGGGGATGGCTGATGTTCGCTTTGGGGAGCTCTGAGCTTCATCTTGGCTGGGAACGTTATATCCCGGATCCAGTACAGAGTTTTTCAGCCTTAAAAGGCTGACACAATGTAGATGGGGCAGTGCTGTGGATTCCCAGCCCTTGACTGGATCTTTCTGGTCTCCAGTGAATAGAGAGATGTTTTGCACTCTTCCTACATTTGACTTTTGTGTGTGTATGAATGTGTAATATACAAATGTCCTGTAGTAAATCTGCTCTCTCGCAAACCACTGACTCTAGAAAGGTAACTAATACACCCCCAAAGACCAGGTATTGAAGGGCTGGTGGCAAGAATGTGGCACAGTTGGGGTAGGGGTGGGACCTTTGTAAGGCGAAGCCTAGAAGAAGCAAGTTGGGTCATTGAGGGTGTGCCAAGGTGACTCTGTCTCTCTTTTGGTTTCACAGCCAGCCTGTGGTGAGCAGCTCTGTTCTATCCCCTGCTCCCTTCCCCACATGATGTTTTGCTTTCCAAATGCCTAAAACAGCAGGAACAAATGATTACGGATAGAAACACCTGAAACTTTGAGCCAAAATAAAGGTTTCTGTCCTTTACTTTGGCTACCTCAGGTGTTCTGCCGCAGTACTAGAAAGCTAAGTAGCACTGTAGTGTAAGCATGATGTCATGCACACGTCAGCGAACAGTTCTCAGCGCCGGCTGCATCCCTCGGAAGTTCTGACGTGACTGGGTCCGGAGTGGGGACTGAGCAGCTCTGGAGATGAATCTAATATGTATCAGGGACACAATTATGAACTTAAGTGTATCAGAAGTGTATCAGAAGACCTTGCGATCATCCTTCAGATCATTTTGCTCTTACTGTTTTATGATTCTGTTTGTATGTGTGCATGGGAAAGTTTGTATGCACTGACGCTTTAATATCCCTTAAAATTACTAGGGTCGGAAGGAGGGATACGATTCGGAGAGTGACATCTTAAAACACAGGTGAGCTTCGGAGTTATATTAGGTGAACTCCTGCTTACCAAACTTAACAAACCTAACTTGCATACACTATTTAAGCTTGCTAGGTGCCCTTCTATTACACGTAAGAACAGTATGTGAGTAGACCCAACTTAGGTTTTTGCTATGTTTAAACAAGTTCAATTATTTATAACCTCTTTTCGTATAACCACCTAGCATGCGTTCTGTAACTGTTCAGCACTATTAAGATTTTCTTGCCATTTTTATATAAAGGATAAGGTAGAGGATCTCTTATGAAACACTTGAGGGGTAGTAAAGAATGTGGCCTTTGCTCTGTCATTTGGATCAAGAGATGGAGCGGGGAGGGAAGAGGGGAGAGAAAACGAGAAAAAAGGATTGAGGTGTTGTGTACATGTACCAACTCCACACAAGGAATTAAACATTGTGTACTTCAAACATGTACTAATAGAAGTAAAAAATTAGAGAAAGGAATAAAGTAGGTATTATTAGGAACATAAAAGCTAGAATAAGGGAATGTGAAGAAGTGTTTTTTTATGCTTGTGTTTTGGGTTATTATTGTTTGATATGAATATAGGTAATAGGCTGTTCTTTTTGGTGCCAGTAGGAACAGTTTTTTCTTTTTTTTTTTGGTCCCTTTCCAGGCTTTCTTTCAAAGTGGTATCATTGTTAGAATAAATAGAGCTCTGAGGATATTTTCACATAGGGGTGTTTAATTCTGGAGAGTTGATGGTCAAAGGTGTTCTTTTGATGGGAAGAAAAAACAGGAGAAAAAAAGAAAGATTTATCTTTAGTGTTTAAACATTTTATTTTTGAAGGCCTAGACTTTGGCTTGATAATCCATTAGGGATACTAAGTTTTCTCATTTTTATGTCATTTTTTATTTGTTCCTAAAGGTGTTTAAGAATGTTTTAATGTCGCAGTAAAGAAGAAATTGAGAAATCATTTAGAAAAGTTATTTTTCAAAGAGACTCAATTTCAACTGAAGATACAAGTAAATCTTCTGCCTACCAGGAAGCATTTCCAAATGTCTTTTCTATAACTGTCAATGTGCTTGGTCTTCTGATTGATCACATAAATGAAGTAAAATTTGACAGCGACCCTCAAGTTTATAGCAGTTTAGTGGATGAGATGGTGGTTCTGCTGATTTGAGAATTATTCACATCCCACTCAATTTTTCTGACACTAAGTGCAAAAACTGCCAAAGAGAAGAGGCTGAAGTAAACAAAGAATGGAAAATACAGTTGGGTTTGAAGACCTTCTATTGGAGCCAACATCTGGAAGAAAAATGGGAGTTAAGTAACTAAACACCAACGGCAATGTTCCACCATTAGTCTTTTCGTCACTGTACTGTACAACATTTTCACTTCTGCCTTCTATCTCTAGTACTCAGCACCCTGACTTGCAGGAGTCTTAAATTACATTTATCAGTGATTAAGCACAGAATGAATGTATTTATACATCAATATTTGGGAGTCAGAATTTATCAGAAAAATATCAATCTAACCACTCTAGAAATGTTTTTTGATTTGTAAATATGACACTATAAGAATATTCTGTTGCAAAGAGGTGATAAAAATCTAGGTGGTGATGTTGGCAAATTCTTCTTTCTTTAGAAGAAAGCCACAAAATGTTAAAATTTTAATAAAAATCACTCCGCATCTCTCAGTACTCACATGAACATATGGGAATTTGCATATATGAATATAGAAATATATTTGTCATTTATGTTTCTTTTACATATAGGTGGAACTATACATATTTTAGAATAATGTATTTTCACTTATGAAGGTGTGGTGGTTATCAATTCAGATTATATACAATCTGATCATAGTATTTTTTTTTTAGTTCTGGCATAATATAATGTAATTTTAACCATAAACTACTCACTCAATATCTGTTAATGAACACTATCCTATTTCTACTTTTTTATCCTTGACATAAATAAATGTGGAGAGAGAGAGAGAGAGACAGTGAGAGAAAGAGAGAGATAGAGAGATGTGTTTTTTTTTTTCAGTAAGAATGATAATGTAGAGGAAAGGTAAACCCTAGTCTGCCTTCTTTTTTTCTTTATTGAATTATTTCATATCAATTACAAAAAGCTTACAATTCATAGTTCATAAAGGCAATTGTCCCAAGCAATTGGCTTCTAAAATGTTATCAATGACATTTGCTTCTTATTAATGTCAGTCGTACTTGTGAAATAAAGCATATGTCTCTATTTCCAAGGTCCCATAGTAATTCATATTTTTGGACTGCTGGTATTTTCTGTTTTTGAATTACTTGTTAACAACATTTGCTAATTTTCCCTAATTTGTTGTTATCTACTATAATGTATAGCTGAAAGACATTAATACATTTGAAAAATGCATTAGTAGGTAACGTCGTCTTTGGTTGATTATCAGAGTACACTTACACAGTCCTAGGAGAGAAGGTCAGTCACTATACATTGTCTCATAATGCAATGGAGAGATTCTAAATTTGGAATTTATGGAGGTTTGCCCAGGTGTATAGGGCATACTGTTATACAGTAAACTCATTTTTTTATATGATGAGAAGCGTTAACCTCTAAAACAACAATGAAAATATGATACAGTAAGTGTGTAAATAGGTAACATCATTTATTCTCAAGTATCATATCGTACACAATTTTATATGCTCTATTTCTAAACTACTGATAGAACAGTAGTTTTGTTTACATTAGCATCACCAGGAACAATTGAGAATGCATTGTACTATTGTGCTAAAGTATGATGATGTCTACAATGCTGCAGGTGATAGGAATTTTCCAGTTTCACTACAGTTTTGTAGGGTTAGGACTATAGATAATATGCATCCCATCATTGATCAAAACATCCCTGTAGCTTGTGTTACTGTATTTGCAGGGTAATAATACATTTTTGTAACTTTGCATATACTATTTTATTTTTAATGTGTGCTTTTTATGTATATTTATATGTCAATTTAGTTTTTTGTATTCTAACATTAGAAAATACATAAACAGTTACTTGTTTTTTCTGTCATGGCCTGAAGTTTTAGTTGCTTCTTTCATGTTTTTTTTTTTTTTTTTTTTTGGTACCGGGAATCGAACTAAGGGCCTCATGCTTGCAAGGCAAACACTCTAAGCACTGAGCTAAATCCCCAGCCCCTTAGTTGCTTCTTGTGGCCTATATTTTCTCTTTCCTCTAAAGATTCACCCCACCTGAATGTATAGAAATACTATATAATGTTCTATTGCTAAATAGGAAGTTTACTAACCAGGTAGTAACAGTATATTGGTTTAAATTTTAAGCATGTACAGTAATTCTAAACATAATGAAAATGTGCTGAACATATAAAGTCCTGTCACATCAGTCATCAGTCGTCAATTGCTCTCTACCACCACAGAGCTCTGCAGCCCTTTCTTCTCTTGGACCTTTGGATCGACAGGGCTATCCTTGGTCTCCAGTCTGGAGCTGGCTGTGTGGTTGCACACTCACTCATCACACCTCACTGAGGCACAGGCAAGCTCTTCTAATGACCATGACCAAATTTCAAGAGGAAAATTGCACTGCACGAGCTTACTTTAAATTCACTTTTAGTAGGTTGGTTGACATCTCAGTGGCCAAATCAAATGAGGGTTCGACACCCAAGTTAGAGTGGAAGAAGAAAGTTTCATCTTTGGAGGATAGTCTTCATGAAATTTGAATGGATACATAATGGCATGAAAAGTGGACATATAATTCAATCAGGTCATACATATATACATACATACATACAACTGTCTGTCTGTCTATCTATCTAGAGAGAGAGACATACTCACACATACAAGTGGTCGTATGCATCATACATAATAAATGCAAATATTAACTTCAGTGGAGTTTGTTGAATGTCAATTGTCTCACGACATTTTTTAGAGATGATCCCCAAACATCAGACTCCTCTGCAAAGACCAAAATTAACACTTCTGCCTAAAAAATAGAATTTCATATCTAGTTTAAGGAATGGCTGTGGGAAAATTATGCAAGAGAATAAACCATACCTGTGTATCTGAAATGATTCATCTGCACCAAGAGTTACTTTACTCCCTATGATTTTCTTACAAATGAACTAATTTCATCTCTTGGTGTTCAAGCAATTAAAATAGATAGAAACTATAGCTCAGTCAGGAATCTACCTAGATTTTTTTAGTTGTTTGTTTTTTTCATACTTAAATTCGGTAGTGGGAGCCTTCAACATCAAGTTTTATTCAACATATATTATTGGATCAAAGCTATTAAGGTATATTTGATATTATGACTTGAAACACAATTCCATATAATAACAGATTTTTGGAACATTTTCTATAAGAACAAGATCTCAAACTCAATTTCCTTTTTCAGACCATTAGAGTTGGGGCCCTTATAATAGACAAACACACACACACACACACACACACACACACACACACACTGCATTTGACCTGATAATGGCAACATTGATTAAATAAGAAAAGGGAATAAGCATAGGCTAAATGTAAGCCAAACAATTCATAGATCTTTAAAATGTGTTATCAAGTGATCAATATAGAGGTAACTAACTCCTGCCAAAAAAAACGGCTAAAGAGCTTGCCAAGGAGCCAGATGCTCCCTCTGCTAGATTATCTCGTGCAGATTGGCACCGGCCTCTTGCAGCTGGCACGCCCACAGGTGTCACACACACTGCACTGCCGTATGGCTTGAGCTAATTATTTAAAAATAGCTTCGTATTCCAAAGTGAATTTTTTTGTACATTTATTTTTGTCTCTCAGGGAATTGACACTTACTTGATAAGCCATGAGAAATATCATATGTGTAAAATAGACTAGCTTAACTTAAATAAGATATTTGGTAAAAATAAGACAACATTTGCTGGGGTTGGCTTTTATATCACTGCTTATATTTTTAATCACTCATCCATTTTCTGAAAATTGGCTTACAGGACATCAATAAGTGGCTGAAAAAAATCAAAATACAATCATCTGGTTCTTATAATGGTACACTATACACTGTACACTTAAACAAAACAGAAATGCACTTTCTGGAATTTGTGGCCTACATATATCATTCTTGTGTATGCACATCCTGAGACAAATACTTACAACATGAGGAAATATTTAATTGATTTGCACATTATCGAATATACTGTGGTGTATTTTAAACCATTAATACTCTTTCTACCATACTTTGGCTTTCTCCAAATAGCATTTTGGGGTGTGCTAAATGCAGGAAATTTATTCCACAGAAGCCACTGAATTTAAGAAATAAAATCCAGTGGTGCAGGGCAAATTTAAATGATCACGTTACAGTACTTTTGATTCTCTTCTATACTATCATTTTTCTAAATGTGTTAGCAATGTTTCAAAATAGTGGCTTTCATGTTTATCTAAAGATAGAGAAAGTCTTAAAACCTTATTTTTATTTTAAGGCGATCTTATTTCCTCAGATATCGTGGAACACTGTGCCAAGTGAGAAGAGGGACAGGAAGGAACCAGAACGATGTTATGTAAGGTTCACACAAACTGCAAAGATGGAAATACTTTGCTCGAATCAGCTTTTTAACATATTCGAAATATTTTATACTGTAGGTTAATCCGAATATTCAAGATAATTTGAAGAATGAAAGAATTAAACATTCAGCAATGTAGAGCTCGTGTTGGTGATAATCATTGTGCTAAAAACTTAAAGAAATACGAAACCCCTCAATTTGATTTGTCCTATAAGCAGTTGAAAATGAAAGACAGTGTCAGGTAAAACGTAAAAGAAGTTGTGATAATTACATTATGTGGTCAGTGGTATTTGTATTATTATTTTGTGCATATTTTTCATTAAGAGGTTTCAAGTTCAATATTTAATCAGATAAATGTAAGAAGAATACAACAGATTCTCTTTTCCTTTCTGTACCCAATAAAGGTTATGATGTTTGAAATGCTGTAACATAAACAGAACAAATATATAGCCATGTATGTATATGTACACAATACATATATTTCTGTAAGATCTGAATATGCCAGTGTATTATATAATTTATCACCTTTTGAATAAAATTGATGACTTATTTTATGTGTATAATTTATAAACTTGTGCCCATCCCTTGGAATTTATGTTTTACAAATAAATTATACGCAATTAATAATTTTAAATTAAATAATACTACATAATAAGATATACTGAGGTTATGTATGTGTGTATATATATATATCCATTATGTATATTGTTGTCTCAAGAAAAACAGATATGAGGTTTTTTTTTTAATTACTATTATTATTAAAGCAGGGGTATAGCTCAGTGGTAGAGCATTTGACTGCAGATTTGAGGAGATTTTTAAACTGCAGGATTATGTTCTCTAGCCAGACGGAAGACCTTTCCCCTGGGACGTTGCCGGAAGAATACTGGGTAGGAAAACATCAGCAGCTGGCATGATAATGAGTTAACTTCACTGCAAATGAGTTCATTATTATTCCATTCCTGCAGCCTTGTAATCCACAGTTGTATGCCATTTATACATAAATTTTAAAAATAGGTATTGTATACAGCCACATCTACATTTCATAAGAACAACATTTATAAACATAAGGGACAAAATGAGAAATAAATGCAAATAAAGCTAGATGACAAAGAAAAAAATACAGATTTTAAGTTCCAAAAACATCCATTCTTGGAAATGGAATAAAACAAACAAACTCAAATATATATGGGTGTTCACTTTTCATAATTAGAAATCAGCTTTGTTTTATCGTCATATCCCCTTTGGGTAACAAAATAATATAGTTGTTTTTGACTGTATGTGACTTTTTGGTAGTTTCAATTATACTGTCCTAAAGTGAGAGTTATATGATAATCTCACTTTAGGACAGTATAAAAATAAGTTCACATAAAAATAAGTTCACATAATTTATTAAGCATAAATCATTTGAACTAGCAATTTTTCTTTTCAGAAAGACCCTTGACCTTAGTTAATAAAGTACTAAAGGTTGGAAATGCAGGATACAAAAAAACAATATTAAGTCAAATGATACTGAGGTTTTGCAATTTACAGCTCCTTTGGAACAGGTCAATAAAAAAATACAAGTGAAAATCACTCAATGCCTTGTAGAAATGGATATTTAAAACACTTAAACAAAAATTCAGCAGCAGATGTAAAGATATTTTGATTTACATCTAAAATAGGAATACTCAGATTACATGTAGCATAAATGTTCTGGTTATTATCAAACTTATAACATTTTAAAAGACAAAATTTTTAACGTAGATCAGCTTCAAGTAAATCATAATATGAGAAGTGTAATTATGTCATCATAACAAATTGCTAATATGATTAGTGACTTAACATATTATTTAAAAGTAGAAAAAACAGTTTAACTGCAAGACTCCGGAAAATGTAAAATAAATAAGCATTTTAAGAAGCATTACACATTTATAAATGCATGTAATCATTTAGAAGATTTAGGAATAGTCTAATTTTCTTATTAACATAATAAGGAAATAATGTTGAAATAAAGCATATTTATAAATCGGGAACCTAGAAGAAAGATATCAGAGTTACAGGGGTGGACAAAAAATGGCCTTGATAGTTTGAAAAAATATCTTTAATTTTTGTAAGTTTAGTTTATCAAATGGTGAGTGTTTTGGTTACATGATAAATCTAAGTATTTTGAAAAATGAACTAAAACTAAATTTGTATTTTGAATCTATATAAAAGACACATTGTCTATTTACAGAAAATAATAAACTAATATTGAGTATTGTTTAAAACAAACATCTTTATCATCTTAAAGAAAAATATTATTTGAAAACAATTTTTCCCTTCCACTATTTTATGAAAATAGAAGCCATCTGAGCATATTCAAAGTAGACTAGGAGAGTAAGGAAATGTCTATGAAATTAATCCCATGAGGGTCAGAAACTGCAAAGCCTGTTTCAGCAACTCACAAGGGATGCAATTGACAAGTGAGAAATTTTGTTATAGGAAAGATAGAGATATCATGAAGAATTGAGGAAATGTAATAAAAATAACAAGTAGTTGGAAACAGTTATGAAAAATATAGAAAAAACTATTCTTAAAGCAGCAAAGAATACCAGTAATTACTAATAGTATAAAAATTAAGAATTTAAAGAATTTAGAGGTGAAAGAATAGTTACCTAGCATAAATTGGCTAAAAAATGTACACATTTTGGAAAATAGAAATGTATTTTATATATACATATATACATACTGTATTTCAAATAATAAAACTAGTCTTGATTAAAAACAATGCCCAATTCTTACTATTAAAGATATTTTTTAACAAACAAGGAGAAGAAAACAGTATTTCAATGTCATAGAATAACATGGAGAAAAGGCAAAATCCTTATTAGTTATTATTTTACTTAATAAACTCCATCATTTTGAAAGATCGTTTACTTCCAAATGGTCCCAAACTTGGTCCCAGAATCATTTGTACACTTTGCGTATCACCGCCATGTCCTTATTCTGACCCAAGTTCCAGACCTGATTTTTATCTAGTCTAGTAACAACACAAGGATCCATTGATAATGGCTAAAGTATCTTTATGGAGCTTACTGAATAATTAAATCAAGAGATATGTATTATATTTATTTGATCTATGCAAACTTGACAATTCATGGCCCTTTACCAAGGACTTAAATAAGCAAAATTGATTGTTTTCTTCTGTTACTTCTCATTTTTTCATGAGAATATTCTTTTATAAAGTGTTTTTAATGATAACAGCTGAGAATTTTAGTCTGTTGACAAACTTTAGCAAGGGAGAGAGAGAGACAGCAAGAGAGAGAGAGAGAGAAATATATATAGAGAGAGACAGGGAGAGAGAGAGATAAAGTGGGGGGAGACCTGTGTCACACCAAAAATTCTGCACTCTGTTTCCTAACTCCTGAAGACTAGCCTGTTCCCTGCATAGGGCTACCATTTTGCACGGTCTCTCTGGGTACACTTTATTCTGCACCCATGAGCCTTCGTTACACTGTAGTTACTCAGGAAATCCTGGTGTGAAACAAAGCGTTTAGACTGTCTGAAAGAAAAGTTGTTTTCTCTTCCAAAGAAGTCACAAATGTCTTGATTTGTTCTTTGGACCATTGCACGTTTTCCTACCTGGATGGACAGACAGCCTGCTTTTTGTGGTTAATTTGTTATATACTATTATGTAAACTGCAACACTCCTCTGAAACAGAAATCTTTCCTTTGTAATTTCTTTTTGTACTACATATAATGTAAACTTTAGAACTATATGAACAAAAAAAATAACTTTTTTTTACATCTACTCTGTGATTATTTATATGACATGAATGTGTATAAGCTCCGATACCACTGAAAATTGGGAAGCATGAAATTCCTTCCAAACATTTAGGTTCATTTTATTCCTCCAAACACACCATATGTTACACACACTTTCACTATCCCCATAGATTTTTCGTTGCCATGAATAATTTCCATCTAAATAACATTCTTCAATAAAACATTTTACATATATATGTGATAAAATGAAAGAAACCCTGAATAACTTGGAAAAATATAGTAGTCACAAGTGACACCTGTCAAGAGTTACTTTATCAGTCATTGAAAACAAATGGAGCAAGTGTGTAAGCAAGCCTAGAGTGAGAATTCTCAAGGGTACAAAATATTGCTTCTTCCAACTGTGTTTTGGACTCAGGAGAGTAAACAGTTAGCCAACTCTTTCCAAACTGCATTTGATTCATGCAATCATTTCTTCTTAAAATGTACTTAATATTCAGATAAACAACAGATAGTAACAGTAGACACTGATTATTCATTTCGTTTTTTGTTTTTATTTTTGTATGTCCTCATCATTCTGTTGTTTTGTATCCTTCTGTTGTATTAATGTCCAAATTACATTTGATCATTAGCTTTACACCTTGTCAGTCTCCCTCCACTGTAATTGTATGATATCAGGTTTAACCTAAGACTCTGAGTCACAGATTCAATATGCTTCTGAATTATTTTAAAATTATGCAGTTCTAGGGAGGTAGCTCAGTGCTAGAGTTCTTGTTTAGCAAGAGGTCCTGGGTTCTTTTCCCAGTATTGCTAAATAAATAAATAACTGATTAAATAAATAAAACAAAATTACATAGTCTTGCATGTGCCCTATCCAGCCCTTTCTTAGAAATCTATTCGCAACAGGCTGTTGGAAGGAGTCACCAGCTTGCTGCCATCCAGGGATTCTTACCCAGACACTTTTGCTACATTAGTCCCTCCCTCATGTGTGCACTGGGTGTCAGTACACAAGCAATCAGGAATATGGATCACATCCACTAGGAATTTTATATCTTCAACTTAGAATGAGAAATACTGTAAAATACTGACTTCTTTGATTGGAAGCTGAGGGAAGAGGGTGTCCTCTCTTCTAATGCACACTCTAAGCACAGTTTAGATCATGCTGAGCTGAAGATAGTTGGGACATTCTAGAACTGGGCAACATTCTACACTGAAGATAGATAGGTTGTTTAGAATGTTCTATGCCACCATCAGTCTGGATAAGATTTTATAATCGAAGGAAAGGAAGAGATATACAAGCACAATCTGATTGGCTACAGTTATAATTCATATATATATATTGTCAGTTGGCATTCTGCGATTGGCTGAAGCTTCAGTGCTGTGATTGGTTGGGCTCGGTTGTTCAGCTACAAGGCTACTCTAAAGGTAGGTTACCATTTATTTACATATAAATCCTATGGTCCACTGAATACAGAAGCCATTGGGACCAAATCATTCGAATATGGAGGGTGCTTACGGCCAAAATTTATTTTGCTTTATACAAATTGTGTTCGTTTTGCTGGGAAGGGGGCGTTCGGTGCTCCTTATACTTGCGTTCTGAAGGCACAACTCTTGGAATTTGATTGGAGCATGTTAAGCGTCTTGTAGTTTTTATTTAGTATCAGTGTCTGTGCATTCAGAAGCATTGAGGAAGTCTCAATGGCTTGAAATTTTGTATTTAGTATTTTATTTCTAGATGCTGTTGGAAAATACCCATAATTAATTGACGTAGGAAATCTTGCAGGTTCTGTTTTAACTGTTCTTATAATTGTGAAACTGATAATTTGCAAAACCAGAAATGAAAGTTTGGCCATTTGGGAATCGACACGATAATGTTTTTCTTGACACTCGTTTTGACTGATTATTGATAACAGAATCTAAAGTAATGACAGTAGATAATATGTTTAATATTAAAGATTTTTGATTACTGAGTTCTATCAGGGAGTTTTAAATAAATGTTTCAAGATGAACAGATGGTCAAGTATGAGGTAATGAAGAATTTAATCTAGAAATGTGAAAATACTTTTAGTATACACAGTGTTCTCCAACACAGAAGAATTATCCATTAAAAGTTTCCTACCTCATTTAACAACAGAGTAGAGATTTTTACTTTATTGAAACATAATGTGATATTTTAAATTGGAACATTACTATTAAACCATGTCTGAGCATTCCCTCTTAACGCCAAGAGTCTGAGATCCAGAAAAGAATCAAACGTTTTCCAGACTGACGGACATTTAAGTTCCGGTGGAAGCTCTGTCAAGCCAGGAAGCACGTCGTTCATTTGTAACTGTCCACCGGGCTTCACAGAAACCACCTGGCGTGAGGTAACAACACGATAGCAAGAATTACTACAGATTTTCATTAGGGAAGCAAACTATTATGAAGAATTGAAAAGTGCATCAGCCTCCTATCTCCAATAATTTCCAGGCTAATGTAAGTATAAAAAAAAATGTTTAAACAAGCATTTATGATAAGCTGCGTATGAGTGGCTGAGGTCCTGAAATTTTTCGCGAGGTCAAGCAAAAACAGATCATTTTGAAATAATATGACTTAATAATTCTTCGAGAAGTATGAGATTTTAGGTTGTTTCTAAAGAATACAAATATTTATGAAAGGGAGCAAAAGCAGAGTGTATATTATTTATGTAAGTGAGAAAGAGTCAAAGAGTGAATAACATTTAGATGAATAAATAAAGGAGATGTAATGTCAAAGTGCATAATAAATGATTGGATTAATACAGACATGATGACGGCAGGAAGAGAAGGATCCTTGAAAAACAATTACCAGGTATATAGTTGCTCAGTGCTTTCAGTTTATGGAGAAATTTGTTAGGTTGAAAAGCTTGTGCATTATTGTAAGAGGTTAGACATTATTAAACAATTTAGTTGAGGAATAACTTGGTGAAAGGTGTATCTTGAAAATCTCTATTTAATAAATGTAGATTTCAGAGGGCGAGAACTCCAAATAGAAAAACAATTAATACCTAAATTAAATATCGTTGACATGAGGTAAACAAGATCCTGTATAAATATCCTTGCAAGACTGCAAAATAAAAGACTAATAAGGTGAGTGAAAAATTCTGAAAATAACACCAACAGGACTAGAGATTAATGAGTCTACATACTTAGAAAGGATCTTGCAGAAGGAATTGAACAAGTACTCAAGGTAGCCCAGAGAAATTGGTATTACAAATAGAAAGAGTAAATGACTCTGGATAGAATTAAACTAGTGTGTAAAATTTTACAATATAGTGCTTACTAATATACCTAGATAAGCTTATTATTGTCCGTACATATAATTCAAAGTGCATGTAAACTTGTTTTAAATATTTATCATTAGTTAAGCAAAAGGACACAAAAAAGTTGCTTTTGAATGTATCTTACGCACATTTTTGTTTATCTATTTGAGAGATTTAATCCTTGAGATATTTCTAGTAATTGAAATACTTGAATATACCTTTATATAACTCAATATACAACCATAAACATCTTAATTTGAAAATATTTTGTATTACTAGATTATTTAGCCCAAGCATAATGAGTAAAATTCACACGATTCCATTGGTTACTTTCTACTTTAAAATGTCTATCTGTTAAAGCAGTTAGAAAGTATACATTCTTGCTAAGATTGCAGTCAATGACATTATTCTGGATATTCTATGAATGTATCATGTTTGAACTCTTAGTCATTGTAATTTGAGCAAAAATACTACTGATGACTAAGATAACATAAGTTACTCGTCTACAAAGAAACTAGAAATCTCCTATAATACAACATATATTACAAAAAAAACCTGACTTTAAGTTGTGGGATGGAGCATTGTCCTATTTTAAAGATCTCTTAGAACAGAATCCATTTCGTAACACACCCCGTTGTGATCAAGCCTCATTGTCATCGTAGGGTGATTGGTAGCCTGAAATAGAACTTTAGTTCCCACCTACCATGCCAAAGGAATAAAATTATGTTATTTATAGTCATAATCACAATCAAAAGAGATGTATTTCAGTCAGGGTCATTCTTATGGTAATAGAATTCAGGTACATGAAAAATACATTTCTCATTTTCTTCTTTAATAACACATCATTTTTTAGGATATATGAGGCAAACTACTAGAAACTTCTTGGTGGGTCCTTTCTGATAAGCTCTAACATGGAAAGTGTCATGCTGAGGTAATAAAGGTGAAATTTTCTAGGAAGTGAGAGAGCCAATTATTCAGAAATAGCATCAGGTCACCTTGCTCATAATTCTCCGGCAAGTTTCAGGTGCATAAATTACCAATTCACAGTACGTATTCAATATCATGCAATCTATGCTGAATAAAATGTTGGCTTTCACAGTCATGTAAACTGAAAAAGAAGAAGGGCTTTCAGGGACATTAGCACCAATAATTGAATTAGGTAGAGAAACAGAAGGAAAATCCTCTTCTCACTGCTTGAGTCTACTTTTCATTGAATTGATTTAGACCACTATCTCATCTCTTTTATGACCTTTATATCTCTCTTACTGTTATCTTTGAAAAAATGTGGGTTACATATTACAATATTGGAACAATTTGGACTACTGTAGCTAATAAATTCTATGACATTATTTTAAATATAAAATGCAGGTTATGAAAGACTTAGAAACTATGTTTTAATATTCTGTAATATTTGATAAAAATTAGCTAAAATTTTAAACCATTTTTTGGTTTACATTTGTAAACAGTTTGTAATGTATTGCTTGAGTGTGCTGACAGGATGATGGGATTTGCAATATATTAACAATAACAGATTTGGATTAACAAGACTTGTTGGCTCTTCATATATTTTTCATCTTTGACTCATATATGACCCATTTTCAATTGTATCACACCTCAATGTTATTTTCTACTAACGTTTACAAGTATTCACATACTTATATGTAACCATGCAGTTCTTGTTACCTCTCCTCGCCCCACTAAATCTGACCCTCATGATTATCATTTCCTTACTAACAATTTTATTTTTTTCTAACAATTTTATAGGACTTTATTTCCTCTCTCTTACTATGTCTCTCTCTCTCTACATATACATGTAAACATGCGTATGTATGTATAATATAGTTTTATGTTTTAGTTATTTTCCAAGTTTTCATGTGTTTGTCATGTCATATAATATTTTGTAGATTTTTAGTTAATTTCATGGTGCTAAAATCCATCTTTATTGATGTAATACCCGTCGCTAATTTATATTTACCTCTATAAAACATACACTGTGTTCATATATCTTAGTTATCTTACCCATTTATGACTATTTGGATTGCTTCCAGCCTTTGCTATTGTGTAAAATGTTGCTTAAATCAGACAGATGTGAGTACATATCAAATTGTTTCTCTGATATGAGAAATCATAAGTGTAAATAAGGACAAAAAGGTATAATAGATATTATGTAAAAGAAAGATAACATTCAAAAGGAAGGAGAACTAGAAAGGGAGGAGGGGGGAAAGAAGCAAGGGAAAAAGAAAAGAAAAGAAAAGATAAAGAGAAAAAATGGAAAAATGTAAATAAACCTGTTGTAAATAAGGAGGGGAGGGGGAGTGAAAAGGAAGGTGAGGAAGAGGAGGGAAACCAAGATATATCACGTACAGGTACAAATTAATTATGATGAATGTGATCATTATGTATATAGTGTACTAATATATGTTCTTGGTAAATAAAATAAAAATTAAAAAAAATAAAATGTTGCTGTGATCAGTGCTTTCTTTGACATTAGGAATTGACAAACATGTGCCATTCAAATGTTATATTTTGCTTGGGTGTTAGCAATATTTTTTCTTCAAAAAAGTTATCAGTTGGAAATTTAATCAATGCAAAGGGGCATTTTTTCCCGTTTTCTGTTGTGACAAACACAGCCCCACAGACTGGGTAAATTCTAAAGAACAGAGGTTTATTTTAGTTCATGGCCCTGGTCCCCATTCAAAGGGCCATATCTGATGATGGTTTCCTTGCTGGCAGAGTCCTAAGACATAATATAAGCAGAGAGTACAGAATGTGAGAGAGACCTAACCAAACTGGCTTTTCCGGCAGACTCATCTCAGGATGATGCACTCACCCGTTAATCCATCAGGTACCTGAATGGATTCCTCCATCAAGGAGGGCAGATCTATAATTATCTCCTAAAGATTCCATCCAGTTCAACCACTTAAAATCTCATGATAATGATTAATTTCAATGAGTTTTTCAGGGCTTAAATCATGTTTATGCCACAAATGGGGTGACATTCTTTTCCTTTTGCCTCTGTAAAATAGCGCAGAGATTTTATTTAAAGACAGTGCATTTTATTTTCAGTTGAAATTCTCAGTCATTAATTTTAGAATGTATGTTGAGTCAGAATTTTTAGGTGCAAGAACATAAAACAAAGTGAATTAGCTAAAATAATGGAATACATAAACAATAAGTCTACTAAGAAAGTATTGCTATAACCCATGAATAATATCAATAAAAATTCTATAGTGAGCTGAATTCAAGAAGAAATTCTGTCAAGACATCTTTTCTGTCTATCCCTGCTTATCTCTATCCATCTTCAGAATATAGTTTTATGGCACATTTTAGTTGATTTTTACAATTTTTTTTTTTTTTTGGGTGCTGGGGATCGAACTCAGGCCCTTGTGCTTGCAAGGCAAGCACTCTAATCACTGAGCTAAATCCCCAGCCCCTGATTTTTACAATTTTTATTGCTTGCTACTGTCTGCAAGGAAAAAAAAAAATGTCCACCATAAATGAATGCTCCTTTCACCATATCCAAGAACTTGAGTCCTACTATCTTATTGTAAGGCTACCATTGTAATAGTAAAGATGGATCTGGGATTTCAAGAATAAGAAGGAAAGGGGAGTTTCTTGAAAAGTTGTAGGACGTGCTCGATACATAAAGTTCTGAACACAGAGAACTACCAGCAATTCTTTTTCTTAAGCATCATCTAAGCTTCTCCATTTGTTATTTGCACTATGTCCTAGTTTATCTATGTCTATTTAGACAATTTATTTAGATCTGACCAATTTACGCTGATGATTGTGAATAAGTCAATTCTAGTACCATCAGTTCATAATATATGTGATTCCTTGTAATACTGTGACTTGAGTCTTGTGCAGTATCATGAATAAGAGCAAAGCATTGCAATTGAAGCCATAAGAAATTATCTAACAGTATTCTAAATAGGGAAATTCATATTCTTTTAAATTTGAAAACTTTTGTATTTTACGTAGATAGTAGCTGAGCTTCTAAATTGCTAGTAATTTTTTTAAATGTTATTGGTATATGTTGTGATACATAATAACTACATTTTGGGGGGGAATTATTACATATCCACGCAATACCTTGATCATTTTCGATTCCTTTTGCCTCTCACTCTCCCCTTGCCTCTGATACCCTTCCCCATCCCCCCCAAAAAACCTCCTCTCTGTTCTCTAAAATTGTTCCTTTACACCATAATTTATTACTTTCAAGTTTCTCATGTAAAAGAAACCAACGGATTTATTTGTTTTATTTTATTTTTGAGACAAGGTCTTGCTCTGTATCTCAGGCCTGCCTTGAACTCACCACGTAGCCCAGGCTGGCCTCAAACTCACAGGGTTCCTCCTGACTCAGAGTCCTGAGTGCTGGGATTATAGACGTGGGCCACCACACCTGGCTGGATTTTTAAACTTTCCCGTCTGCCTTATTTCATGCAATAATGACTATTATTATTGAAAAGTATTTACTGACTCCTGTCATTGTATTATTTTTCCAATACTGATACTTTTCTTTTTGGCTTTTTGTCTAAGTAGTATCCCATTCAGATGTGTCCTTTCCATTGGACTCCTTGATGATGCAGGCCTTGCTGCTTTTCTTTAGGAATCTCTTGAGTATTTTCTGTAATTCAGGTTTGGTATTCATAAATTTCTTTCAGTGATCTTGTGGAAAGTCTTTATTTCTCCATTAAGTCTGAAGGATAATTTTGCAATATATATATAATAGGGTTTGACAGTTATTTTATTTTGGGTTTTTAAAGACTCCTCAGAGCTCTTTTAGACTTCAAGGGGTTTTTTTGTTTTGTTTTTTATTTTGTTTTTGTTTTTTTAAGAAATCTGCTATTTTTCTGCTATGTTTGCCTTTATACGGTACTTGGAATTTTTCTCTAACAGCGTTTAGTAGTCTGTCTTCGTTGTGAATCTCTGGGATTTTGACTCTGATATGTCAATGTGTTATATGGAGGCTCTTTTCAGGTCATGTCCATTTGTGTTTCTAAATGCCTCCTTTTTCTGATATCCATTTCATCCCCTAGCTATAGAAACTTTTCTTTAATGACTCAGTGATTAAATTTTTTATACCATCAGATTCCCTCTCTAACCCTTCCCTACTTCAATAATCCTCACGTATGTTCTTTTAGAGTGGTCTGGGAGCTCCTGGATCATTTTTTAGCTGTGTCTTGTTTTTTTGAGTGTCACCGAGTCTATATCAAAGGAGTCCTAAATCTTGATATTCTATCTTCAAACTGATCACGTCTATTGCTGATACTTTAAACTGAGTTTTCCATTTCAAGGATTTCTGTTTCATTCCTTTCATAAACTCTAATTCTTTACTAAAGTGGTCATTCATATCCTGCATATGAATCTTCCTTAAATCATTCAGCTGCTCATTTGTATCTTTGTTAAGCATATTGATAATCTCATCAGTTGAATTATTTAGCTGCTTATTTACATCTTCACTGAAATCACTGAACATCTTAGTAATTGTTTCATTCATCTTCTTGCTTGTCTTATCTTTGATCTCTTCAATGATTTTATTTATGGCATATAAAGTTCTTTGTCTTGAAATTCATCCTCTTGGGTCCCTGGGAGATCAGCTTTTGGTGAGTCATGAGTTTTTGGAGGTATCTTGTTGCTTGTTTTGTCATGATTCTTATGTCTATGGTTCAGTGTCATAGACCAGTTGAGATAGAAAACTGTCAGTGTAGTAGAGATCACTTCAGTAAGTGAGTTTCCCCTGAATGTGTCCTTGGCTTTGGGTATGATCAGTGCGTAGAACACCTGCTCTACCTATTCAAAGTACTTCTTTCAGTCCCCGTCACTGCCTTGGATGGACAGAGAGATTACAAAATAACACACCATCCAAAGAATAAATTATATTTCAACACTTAATTTAAACCTTGTTTTAAAGTGTTTGCCACATTTCAACAACCTAGAAAGATGAATAAGAGTAGCAAGAAAAAATAATCCAAGAACTAGGAAAAAAAGAAGGAAAATAAAAACAAATAAGGGGAGGAAAAATGGGAAAATAGGTTTTGTTAGCATTATTTTTATGTCTGAATACAATGTGACAGGAACAAGCGGTTTGAGATGTTATGTAAGGAGCAGAGAGAAAGAAGAAAAGAAAAAGAAAGTGTAAAAAAAAAAAAAAAGAAAGCATGAGAAGCTTTATGGGTGTCGGAACCGCCCCCCCGAAAAACCCGGTGCTAGAAGACCCAAGAAGTGACCTCGGTGAGGGAGAACTTGGTAAATCCGGGTAAATCACTGCAGAAATTACAGCGTTAATCCCTAGCCCCACCAAGCTGCATCCCACTTAAGACCCACAGTCCCAGTGGGAGGGGAAGAGTATGAGGATGCGCGCGGATCACCCAGCCTGTCTCGCTGACCACGGGGCGGTCTGGAGGGACAGCCCGTGCTCTTCTCCTTTCCTGTCCTGCCGACTTCACCTACACTGTGTTGCACACCCTCTACTTTCCTCAGGATCTTTGGTGGGGAATATACCTCTGTCACTAAGTTTCAGGTGGGGGTTCTCTACCAGTCATAGACTTTCAGATTGCTCCCCTCTGTCCTTTTCACACCTTTTCACATTGTCTCTGGAACGTCAGGTTCCTTTTGCTCAGCTCAGAGCTCTGTGGTTAGCGAGCGGTTTCCCCACTTAGCGCTGCCCACGGGTTCCGATCGCTCCGGGCCTCTGAACAAATCTTCTACAGCTCTGTCATCTCTCAGTGTTTGGAACCAGAGAGGCGGGGGGGTGGGGGGGGCATGCATGGCGAGCGTCCTGCTGTGGCCGCCTCCTGCTTTCTTCCCTTTAAGGACGTTTGCATTTTACAGCGTAGCTACATCGTTGGGCCTGGGATGTATTGTCCATTTGTGGCCCAGGAATCCATTCGGTGTTATCAAAGATTCTGGGCTGCGCTGTGGTGGAGAAACCGCGGAGTTCCTGGGCTGCGGGACAGTACCATTGGGCTGAGCGCCAGCTGCAGCCACCACTCTGCTTTCTTTCCCTGAAAGTTTTATGCGTGGCACAAAATAATCAATATCCTGAACTTGGGCTGTTCTCTGTGCCGATGATTTGGAGGTCTTTTACTGTTATTGTCACAGATTCTGGGCGGTCCCCTGCAAGAGGACACCTCTTGGCTCTGGCGCGCTAATTGCATCTTCAGACCTGTGGTGGGGAACCCTGGGCTGGTGCAGCTTCTCTTCTTAGCTTTCCCATTTTCTGTATGTCGTCTGATCGCTGTCCCGTCCAGGGACCATTCTGCTGTTTGGAAACTCTACCACTGTGTGTAGCACGCTCTGGCTGACCTTGGCGTGCACCTGGATCCTGCTCCTTCTATGACGAGCAATGGATTCCATCTTTTAAAAATTTTATATTTTCTTCAAATTAATTGTAATATCTATGAATATTCTATTTCTATTACATGTATGAACATTTATATTCATATAAAGTCTTCGATATCTTTTTATAACGATGAATGAATCTAACTCATTATTTATGAAATTTTCATTCTAGTAAAAAATATCGAGCCATTTCTTGAGATGGAATACTAAATTCTTACTTAGGTAATTTCAATTGTGTAACTGTCTCAGATATACCTAGTCTTTCTAAAGTCAAATGAAGAGTTACATAGGTATTCCCTATTTTTTCCTATTATCTGTGTTCTTTTGAACAGAAAATAAAATTTGCTTGATTGTAAACATGGAAACACATCTCTTCATTCCAAACTTGTCTCAAGGTTCCATCTGTGACTTGATTGATTAATGTTTATATTTAAAAGGCATGCTATTCAAATTTTTGTGCCCACCTTTACAGATAGTAAAACGTTTTACTTAAACAAGCTGCTAAATACTGTAAATCACTCTGTAAGGTGATAAGAATTTTCAGAGGCTACATTTTGACTTTTATTCATCTGAACTTCAGTAAGGAAGAATGGAGTAGCAGAGAGGGGCAAGGAGTAAAATGCCTTTGTCAGGTGGCACAGAAACAGAACAGAAAGATTAATTATGCTGAAATCTGAAGTGGCAGCAGCTGCAGCAGCTCAGTGTGTCTGGTGTGTAGCTCCTGCTGCTAGTGGCCGAAGTGCTGCACATACAATGTATCCTAAAATATTTATTTTTTACTGTGTCTTCCAGACTTGCAGAGTTTCTTGGTAGTGTCTCTAGGCATAGCATTGGGTCCTGCTGTAAATTGAAAGCAAGAGTAGTGAGCTTAAATCCGTTCTTCTCTAATTAGAGAATCCTGATTCATCTGCTTGATATATTAGAATACAACATAAGACAGTAAGAAATGTGCTGTTGACAAAAAATGCTTAAGAAAAACAATCTACTGCCACATTTTTTGTTCAGGGTTTAACTTCACTGTTATTTTCAATAAATGCAGCAGACAGTACCAGTGAAATACAAATAAATTTTAAAGTAAATACTAGGAATTTAAAATTATTATGTATAATTTATTGAAAAAATGTTTTATAAGTAGAATTGCATATATATACATTTATTTGATGTCTACTATCATTTAATATGTCATGTGAAAAGAGTAATTAAAAGACATACTAGGTAAAAATTTTTTTCAATTGTTTTATTAGTATATGTTTGCAGTTCATATGATTGCACCCCTCATGGGGAGTTGATATCTGTGCATAAATCATCTCATTTTTTTTTTAATCCAGTTTTCCTCCCCTCCCTGCCCACTCCCTCTATCTCTTGGTCACCTTCCCATTTGTAAAATATCTACCTCCCTATTTTCTATGATCTGTCTTCAATTTTGCTCTTTATTTATGTTTTGAGTTTCTCATACAAAAAAATCCATGCAATATTTAAACTTGTATGTCCCATTAATTTCATTTAACATTATGGTTTCAAGGTCTCATTTTCATACGGATAACACAAGTTTATTTTTCTTTATGACAAATTAGTATCCATCGTGTATCTATTCATCTGTTCATGGACATATAGACAGTTAGAATTTAGCCACTGGGAATCGTGTTGCTATAAATATGGGTATGTTTGTATCACTCTAAAACAATGTCTTTAACTCCTTCGGAAGATAACTGGAAGGAGAAGAGCTGAGTTAAATTTCTACTGGGCAGAAGTTTTACTTTTAGATTTTTGAGTAATCTCCATAGACATTGCCACAGTGACTATACAAATTTACTTTCTCTCCAACTATGGAGAATGGTTTCTTTCCCCCCAGATCCTTGCCAGTACTTGTTATTGTGTGCTTTCTTGATGATAATAATTCTTTCTGGAGTAAGGTAGAATCTCAGTGTTCTTTTAATTTGCATTTCTTTAATGGTCAGTGATGTTGAACACTTTATGTATTTACTGGCCACTTTTATTTCTTCTACGAAGCATCTGTTCAATTGCATTTTTTTGACTGGATCTTTTATTTTGCTAGTCTAAGTTTTTTTGAGGTTTTTTTTTTTTTTTAATTCTAGATATTGATCCTCTGAGGAATAGCTGGCAAAAAATTTTTCCTGTTGTTTAGGTCATCACTTCACTCTGATGGTTATTTCCTTTCTTGTGCAGAAGGTTTTTAACTAGATATGATCCCATTTATTAATTATTTTTGTTATTTAAGAAAAAGAAGAGAAATAATCAGAAAAGCAAGCATTGATTTTGTTTATGGAAGTATTGCAGTATTAATAAACATAGATATATAATTTTTATAAATTTTATTGTATATGTTTCTGATACATAACAATTACATTCATCCTGAGGATTTGGTACATATACATATTGCATCTTAATCATCTTTATTTCCCCTTCCCCTCCCTGCCCTCTCACCTCCTCCCCATCCTCATTCCCTTCACATCTTCACAAAGTCTACCTCCCATTTTCTATTTTTGTCTTGCTCTTCAAATTATTTACATTTTGGATTTCTCACGAAAGAGAAATGAAACATGCTTTCATCAGAAGAACATTCTGCTAATCATAGATCAATCAACTTAATGGAAATCAATGCTCAAACTATCTCAAGTAAATGATTATTGAGCACTCATAGACAGAAGAAATGATTATTAGAAACCATAATAAACTAAATTACAATGAGTCATTGAAAAATAACCTCATTTCAAATTACATTATAATTAATAGACTGGTAGTCTAACAGCTTCTGTATAGTTTATCTAAGTGAGCTAAAACTAAATTAAAAATTTTAGTTTTTCTGAAGTGATATAAATGACATGCCCAGAAATTTAGAATGATAAAGGAATATGAAAAAGAAAAATCTGCAGGATTCAGAAACCCAGATATGCTTACTTTTAATTATGTCTATCTATATATATATAGATATAGATATAGATTGATTGCAAAGTTCTATTTCTTCTTATACATTTTGGATAATTTTCATATACACTATATATTTTATTTTAATTGTGAATTAGCTTCTGTCTTTATGTTTGGTCTTTATTCTTATTTTGAAATGATAAATATGTCTAAAAAATTTTCATCAATAAGCATATCATATTGTAGTCCCCCAGATTCTATTACTGACCACTGAACTTCCTTCAGTTTTTTGCCTTATAAATATTATTACTGACATGGTTGTCAATTTTTCTGGTTATTTCCTTATGACATATTTATAGAAGTAGAATGTATGCAGTATGAATAATGTAAGACTCTTGATTTATGTTGCCAAATTACATTCCAACGTCTAACACCACATTCATTCACACCAGTAACATATGAAAGCGTCTTTCTTACTGAGCCTACATTAGCATTTAGAATAATATATTTCTGAACCAATAATACACTTGACAAAGTCTTTAATAAGGCCTCTCTGGTGGCCTGGATAAGGATGTAGGCAAGTTGACTCCAAATAGTTCCTTGTGACTCGGATGAGGGTAATAGTATAATCTTAAATTCTTGGATCCAGGATCAAATCCTGCAAGCTTCTGTGAAATATTTTGCAAACAGAGAGACTGAACCGAAAGAGACCTTATAAATATAACTTTTGCATAGAAAAGAATCAGCCTAAACAACCTGATCTATCTCCTTGAGGACAATATTGTACCCACATCACGATTTTCATTTTTTGTTTGTTTGTTTGTCTGAGACAGGATCTTGCTGTGTAGTTTAGGCTGGCCTTGAACTTGCTGTGCAGCCCAAGCAGGCCTCGAACTCACAGCCATCTTCCTGCCTCAGCCTCCTGAGTGCTGGTATTACAGGCGTGCACCACCGTGCCCAGCATATCATGCTTTTCTATGATGGACTTTACGTGCTTCCAGGATGATGAGAAGTGGTTATTCTGCTATGTATCCTGATGATTCTCCTACCACCCGCTATAAAATTTACTGTATGGTTTTGAGAGTTAGCTGCCATGTCTGTGTTCTGATAAAGGTCTAACCTCCCTGGTGTTCCCCTGTTCCTCCAATGTCTGTCTATCCTTGCAGGAACAGTTTTACTCTCAACAAAGAATTTACTTTGATATGCACTCTGGCTCTGTCTGGGCTCCTAGCCAGACCTGGAATGAATGCCTGAGGTAAAGTCAAGCACGCCCACTTCCGTGGGGGGGAGGGGCGAGGGGACATTCCTGTCAAAACATAGATAACTATGGGTGCAGCACCCAGCTGCTCGGTCGCTCGCGCTCTCTCCCTCTCTCTCCCGCTCTCTCCCTCTTTCCCTCCTCTCCCTTTGGTCCCTCTCTTGCACCTGCCAAGGTTGCTGATGATACTTTCGCTGGCGATGCTTTCGCTCCTGTAGCTGATGATAATTTCTTTCGCTCGCTTGGTCGATGATACCTTTTTGCTCACATAGGTGATGATTCTCTCTGTGCGTCCGTGGGGGCTGCTGTTCTTTGTCGTGCCTCCAGGAGGACTGCTGTTTTCTCCTTCTCCTGCCCCACGCGACTGCTACTTCTCTCAGCAAAAGTTAAGATCGCTGCTTGAACCAGCCCCTGTGCTGTGGATTGCCAGTGACAGAAACAGTGGATTGGTGGTATGATTTCCTAGAGTTCTCCCTTTTCTTTTCTTACTTTCTTTATTGTTATTAAACAATTTAATTGATCTTTGCAAGTGATGTCTCATCTCCTTAGTGAATCGAGCCCAAAGACATTAAGTCTGTGCACGGCGGCAGCAAGTATTACCCCTTGCTGTTACACCTGCATAGATGATTTTAAAAGTTTCGGTAACTTTTCCAAGAGACAGAAATATGTGACAAAATAACTCTTTTGAAAACTTACCCATAAAAAGCTTACCGTGTGTTTGCTTCTTTTTTACAGTTTTACATGCATTTATGTAGTTAATCTTCAAAGAACCCTAAGTGGAAAATACTATTATTAATTTCCTTTTTATAGATGAGGAGAATGAGACAATTTAATGACATCTGATTACATCAGCAAGGAAACATGGAACCGAGAATTGAATGCAAGAAGTTTGAGTCCAGTGTCTTTGCCCTTAACCACATTAATACCCCTGCACACTCACAGACACACACAGAAATACACATACACACACTCACAGAAGCATACAAAGTAGATGACACTGTTTTTTTGTTTGTTTTGTTTTGTTTTGTTTTTTGAGAAAGATGCTTTTAACATCTTTTTTCTCCTAACGAAGAAAACTACTTTCCACAGCATTTTGTTTCACTTGTGTGTTAGTAGGGGGGTCTCCATTAAACCTTGACCCATTATATAGCTTTGCAGGAATCTGTTTTGGGGGGTTAGCAAGGCCTGAGAGGAAGAGAAGGGTAACATCCTTTTATATCTTGTGACTAGCTGCACCTTCCTCTCCATTAAAATGGTAGAATGTCAAAACATACCAGCCTAAGCTGTGATTCCAGGGGATTCACTCCTGCATATGCTAAGTAAGATACTTCTCTAAGTGAGGGGTCAGATCCACTTTGACCAGAGAGTTCTGTGAGGTCTTCATAGTGGAAGGAGTATGGGGGGCAGGGAGACAGACGAGAGAGAGACAGAGAGAGACAAAAGTCTTGGACATAGATATATTGGAATCCTGACTAATGCCAATACTGGACTACATTCCAGGGCCTTGCGAACTACCTCTACATGTTTTCTGCGTGGTGTTTGCCACAGACTCCAAGTAAGAATTGCCTGCATTGATTACTAAGCTCCCTGCTAGTGAGGTGTTAAGGTGTCGCTTTGATTGCACATCTCAAGTCCCATAGTCTGGGGAGGGACAAGAAGAGTTCCATTGGCAAGACCCAGTGACTGCTCCTGAAGAGAAACCTAACCTGATCGCCACTGTCACTGTCTGGAAGTGATGACATCCAGTGACAAGTTTAATCAAAGCGTGAAGACTAGACAGTTTCTGTTAACGTCAAACTAAAATCTGGCTGTTTCCATGTTCCAATTACAAACCTAAGGATACTTCATCCATCACAGTTTCGTTTTATAGGAGAAGAAACACTAGTGATATAACCCACGTAAAAAGTCTCCTTTCCTCCAAACCATACTGATTATCTGAATTTTTCTAAAGTATTATCAACTACAATGCAAAGTGCTATTTACATAAAATTATCTAATTTTCTAATGCCATTGTACAGTCATTTGCTAGTTCCCATTTCATTTTAACCCCACAGATACAGTATATTAAAACATTTAAATTGGTACAGAGCATGGTCTCGCTTCCAGTTTCTTTTTCATTTTTTTTTTCTCAATATGACTATTAGGTCTAATTTGCTCTAGCAGCTTCATGTAGGATATCATCTGTCAAATTGATTTGTTTCTTCAGTTTGTAAAGGTCATTTTAAGTCTTTTGCTCTATCTAACTCTAGACCTATCATTCCAAAATTCTAGAACATAGGAGATTAAAACACATAGTGGTAGCCTTGGAAATAAGAATTAAAACAAACCCCAGAACCAAAACCCAATCGCTTTCATTTTTTTCTCTCTACCTCTCTGTCTCTCTCTCCCCTTCTCTTCATAATATCTCACTATCTATCTATCTTCAATCTATCTGTCCGAGTTAACAAAATTTATATTCTTGACTTTTGTCCTGTCATTGTAGTCAGTCTGGACACTCTCTTCTTTTACTATAAAATGTTTCTCCCAAAATTAGAATCCCTGATCTTAGAAGATCCCCACACACACACAAATTCATTACAACTGGAGAAACTTCCTCTAAATTATATTAACTAGAATATTTCATGATTTCCAAATTAAAGATATAAGAGTACCATCATTCAACAGGCTGGTTCTATTCACATCTATTGGCTAATATTTTCTAGTCAAGACAAAAAACAGAGAAGCACTCAAATATCTCTTTTGGAACTTAGAACTCCTGCTCTTTCCTTCTGGAGTCCCGTGGGATGATGAGAAGATGGTCTATCATCAAACTGGGGCGTCCGGTCTGGGAGATGTGAAGCAGCAAACTGTCCAGGGCTGCTTAGTCCCTGTCCCCTGCATGATTCAGCAGGAAGGGTGGGACCCAATGTCTAGTTTACCTTCTGTCTTTGAATAAATTCAATCACAACTGAATCGTGGTTACTAGCTCTGACATTTCAATTGTTTGAATGTTTTAATTACCATGAATTTTGGCATTTGGGGTTTGGTTAATTTCATGAATATTTTTTCATACCTCCTAATTTTCATGATGTTATCCCAAAGATAGGAGTATCTTCAATTCTACTTGCCAGTTGACAAGTTAATCTGTCATAATTTTAATGGTACTATAAGAAAACATGAAACTTCAGGATCAAGGAAAAGAATTACCATTCACGGCACGCCGTGCAGCCTGGGCAACAGCACAGTCCCTTCGCTCTGGCCTAGAGTCTGAGAGGAGTGTTATCAAGGTCTCTGTGGGGGCTGCGCAGGCCGAGGCTGCCTCCCCAGAGTCACCCCTGAGCTGACGGAGCCCTCGCATGGTCTAATGGGCAGTGCGCAGTTCTGCCTCGTGGTCTGGAGGAGGGTGCCGTCCCTTCCAGGGCTACAGGAAACCCGCTCATCACTCTGGAGATGCACAGCCTCTTCACTACAAGGCTATTTGCCTTTAAAATATCATTGAAAAGATATTTCGGAGAAAAGCTCAGTGCCTCACTTACAGCACTTAGAAAAATAAAATGCCAATGAAATTTCTACAGTTAATTTCTTCTACCCTGTAAATTTCTTGAGGGCGTAAAGATGCTCAACAATTACTGACTTGTCAGCAGTCATTTAGGGTACTCACTAGCCATCCATCCATAAGTACATGCTAGCTGCTGAAAATACCCAGTACAACTGTGAGGATACAGTCACGCTGGAGAGTCCCGGAGCGGGCAAGAGTTGTTCAGTTTCTGTACAAGCCCTTGGAAATGGCTTCTGCTGAACTACAGCAGGAACTTGGTGTTGCCTGCAAAACCGTTATTTCGTATTAAACAAGAGCAAATAGGTTGCCTCAATTCAGTTAAATGTTCCCCAGTCATGATTCTATAAAAAAAGTAAATCCTTAGTGCATAACACAATGTCTGGCACCTTTAAGCATCAGTGATTATTTAAGGAAATGAAGAAAATGAAAAGATGAAGGAAAGAATAAAACTACAAGAACAAGGGAGGCGGAGGAAGATTTCACTTTCAAATGTTCCCTACTCGTCGAGTAGCTATCTATCATTTCCCTTTTCCCTTTTTTTTCACCACTTTTAAATAAATCGTCTTCTCTTAGTTTAAAAAAAAAAAAAAAAGGAATATGGGAGGAGCAAAGAAAATGACAGAAACAGAATAAAGAAGGAAAGTGAGGTAAGAAGAAGGGAGTATGCTTGCTATCTCTGCCGAAAATTCACCAAAATGATACTTGGTTTGTTTTTGGTTCTGTGTTAAGAGTTAAAAATCATTCAAAATCGTCCCTTAAACCTACTAGGAGAAAATAGAGTTTGTTATGGTGAAAATATGCTAGAAAATGAATTAATAGTTTGAATTGGTTTTAAGAAATCTATTAAACCAACTTGGAGTATAAAAAGTTCAAACTGAATTTGGCAGCAAACGTCTCTAACCTGGCGTGGAGGATTGTAAATTCAAGCCCAGCCTGGGCAAGTTAGCAATGTAGTGAGATGCTGTCTGAAAATAAAAACAGTAAAAAGGATTGGGGATGTATTTTTGTTCAAAGTCCCTGGGTTCAAGCCCCCACCCTACCTCCCCACAAAAAAATTCAATCCAAATGTGAATAGTTAGATTTTTAATCCATGTACAGAAACTCTAAAATCGATAATGAGATCTGTTATTTGGACTCACTGAAATGCAGTGAAAATATCTAGTTTTCTTTTGCAACTATGTAGTCTTGTTTGTTTGTGGGTGTTCAAACAAAATTTTGAGACAATGACATAGCCAATAGTTGTAGAAGTGCAAACGTCCCATAGACTTATTTTTGGTATGCAATTAATTTTTTAAAAAGCAGTGAAGAAGATTAAGAGGTAATTATCAGAATGCAAAGGAAAAATAATGATATATAATAAGGAACAAAATGCTCTAGCTCATAGTTATATTTTCTTGCAGAAGAGACTTGAAATGCACAGAAGTAGCAAGTAAATATGTAAGTAAGTAAATGAATAAATAAATTCTAACATCATAAAGACTGAGATTCTTTGGATGGGATTTACTGATTTCATAAATTTATAAGTTATCTCTCTACGATCATTTTTTAAATAATTTGATGTTTAATGCAGCTCAGGTACCCGAAGATTTGTGCAGAAGACAACTTTTAAAAAGGAACTCCAGCCTTCTAACAATCACATTTTTGTTGTTGTTGCTGGTTTGCTTGACTGTACTAGGGATTGAACCCAGGGCCTCAGACTGAGCTACCTTCTCCCCTTCTCCTCTTCCTTTTAATTTGGTTATGGGAATTTTCTCATTCCCTAAATTGCTCAGGCTGCCCTGGAATTTGGAATATTCTTGCTGGGATTAGAGATGTGCAACCCCACACTCAGCTCAGCGATAATTTTTGTGGAGTTTTCTCTCCTGAAATGTGAATTGAACTTGGCCATATATTTCTAGCAAACAGATAATGGCAAAAGTGATATCCCCACTTCCAAGATGTAAGACTAAGAGGGCACGCTGATGGTGTCACGTGCTCCTACCTCACAGAAATTAATAAGGATTTAACACTGTTGTTTCGGACAATGGTGTTACCTGACACTGGATGGTTAATACAGCATCTATGAGGTTCTCAATAAGTTAATTGAACAGTTTTATTTCAAGATATCTTTCTTGATTGATGTTAGAAATACCAAGAAAATTTATAATAATGTTACAATTTAATGTTAATATTAAGATAAATATTAATAGCTGTTAATGAGCTGTTGTGCGGCATATATGTATAATTAGGGATGTCAATATATTTGTTTGTTTACTCAAAATATTAAAAAAAACCTTTTCACTTATTAAAATGAATAAAAAGAGCTGGGCATGGTGGCTCACACCTGTAATTGTAACATTCAGGGAGGCTGAGGCAGGAGGATCACAAATTTGAGCTCAGACCGGGCAACTTAGCAACTTGGCAAGAACATGCCTCAAAAAATAAGATCTGAGGATACAAACCAATGTAAGAGACCTGGAATCAATCTCAGCCCTGCAAATAAATAAATCAAATATTAAATAAAGAAAAAGTTGAAGTTTTGAAGACGTATTTTATTTAACTAAAATACATTAAAACCATTGAATTTATAGTTATACTGTGAGATTATTCACAATGGATTTTCTTAACTGTTTAGACATATATTTTCAAATTAATAAAAATTTATAATATTACCTATACAGGGAAATTTTGAAAAAATGCTACTTGCTTATTTTGCCAAGTTATTACAAATATTTATTTTATTACATTAATTTATAAGCCACCATTAATTAAGTCTCCTAGTATGTCAGCACTTTTCTAGTATAGATTATCTCAAAAACGACAGATATAAAAAGTCATCCATAGCTTAGAATTTCTTCTGGGAAAGGTCTAAGTCTAACAGAAACTTAATTTCAAACAAGAAAAAATAACTAGCATCTTTGGAAACTGAGCTGCTATGTTTCTCATTTCTGTCTTAAGAGAAGAAACCAACTATCAATTATTCTTTATTGTTCTGATTTGACCCTTTTGAGGTATTCATTCTAGGGGTGAATGTGTACACACTGAAAATACTGACAGTTTTCAGATTTATTTCACAACAGGAGAGAGCAGGGCCCTGTCTGGGTATAGCCTTTGTACGTATAGTACAATAGTGCTGAAGACTAAATAAAGAACGCCTGCGCATCTGGCTTCACCTGTAGAAAAGGCTGCGTATAAACCCCAGCCAGTAATCTGTGCATTTCTGCAATTCAAGAAACATAAAGGCATTTGTCCCATCCAGAGTCACTTTATCCTAAATGAAGACTCTTCACAGCTGGAGGAATGTTGTTTATTTTGAGAGCCTTCTGACATGCCTTCGTTTTAATCTTTGCACAGAGGTAGAGACTTTTGAAGTTTAAAAAATGGCTCTTTAAACCCTGAAGGAAGAATGAAACTTCCTAAAAACAAAAATTCCTAAAGTAAAATATTCTTACTTCTTAAATTACAGTAAAAGAAAATCACTAGCTACTTAATAGAAATCTGGAGCTTATGAAAAACTCTCCACTGTCCCATCTAGTTAAACTCATCATTGTCCCAAATGATGAAGGGAAGAGGATAACCAAGAATAGAGGCTCTTTTACGAATCCCTGATTATAGGAAATCAAAGGGAATTCAGAAGCTCTGAGACTAAATTACAAATGAGGAAATCTAACACAAATAATTTTAGAAAGGAAAACTTAGTAACAGAAATTCAACCTTTCTATTATAAATCACTTGTCATTATACACAATAGAATTACAGTGGCTTTAAACAATCATTTTCTTTTTTCCTTCTTTCTTTCTTTTTTTAGCTATGACTATTTTAACAAAAACTTAATAGCCCATGTCTAAAACAAGGAAATTGGTATTTCTTTTGCAATCTCTTCTACTAGAAAGAGTATTAAATTTCCACTTAGCAATATGAGGACTCCATGCATATTGCTGCTATATAGAATTATATATTTTATATTGCTTGATTTCAGAAAGGAATTAAAATCTCAGAAGAAGAGAAAAGGGAGGGAAAAAAGAAAAAAAAATTGATAAAAAAGAAGCACAAAAGCAGGCATATCAAGATGCAGGTGATAAAGGGGAAAAAATATAACTCCCAACCTGCTAGATGTCAGTTACACTGAGTCCGTGTTCCCTGAAGTTGAAGAACGAATTCTAAGGAACAAAGGGGGTTAAGAGTAGGAATTTATTAAGAGAGAGAAAGAGCGCTCCTGAGAGACAGGAGGGGACCGGAGTGGGTTGCCAACAAGACCATTTTTCAGGGGAAGTTTTATAGAGCAAAATCACGAGGCAGGTACAATGTGTGTCAAAATTATGATTAACCAATAATATTACAAGTGTAGTCACATAGATAATATTGATTCAATGGAGAAGAAGGTCACTTAGCAAATGGACAGGGAAAGAATAAAGACATTCCAGGATGGTGGATCTGGATGTCTTGGTCACCCACCTGGGTGATCTAGACTTTATCAGATCAGATGAGTGTGATCTTCAGTTCATTGTTTATCCCTCGGCCTTATTTTGAGTCCTGACCTTCAATGGATGTGCTTCTAACAATAGTTGTATTGTAATTCTCCTCTTGTGTACTGACTCCATCTAGGGCCCAGACCTGTCTGACTGCCTATAATATTTCTACCTTACTTGGCTGTGTATAATATAGGGACAGGGGTCGCCATATGTAGGGAAAAGATAGGATAAAGGACTCATTAGACATTAGTAAAAATTAATAGACAGTTTTGACCTCTGTAGCTAGACTCTAAAAGCCAGACAGCTATAATCAAATAGTTAGAAACATAAAGGCAGCTACATTCCAACAGTTAAAGAGAGGAAGGAAAAAAGACTCAATCCAGGAAGGCCCCAGGTGATTTAACATAAAGAACACAAACTTCCCCCTTTATTTGATCCTTATATCAACATAATCTGGCCCTAAGTTACCCACCCATAAGTTTGCCCTTTGCCAAAAGACAAAGGTCACAGGGCTGAGAGAAATTGAGGCAGAGGTGACAGACAAGCCCAAGAGCCAATCAGATTCCAAGGGCCAACCCAAGAGAAGAACCTCAATAAAAAGGGGCTACAACGAAGGGCCCATGAGTATTTCACCTTCAAGTGCTCCCTACACATTGAATAGCTATCTATCATCTCCCTTCCCCCCTTTCACCACTCTTAAATAAACTGTCTTATAAATAAATTTTCTTCTCTTAATTTAAAGTTGTTCTCTTTATTTCTTTACTGAAGCTGGGTTTATCATTGCCAGGAAATATATTTTTTAGTGGGGAAATGGCTCATAGTCCACCTCTAGACATAGCAGAAAGCTGATACTAAATTTGAGATTCATTCAGTAGAAATAGGAATATTAGCTTTGCAATATGGGCACTGCATCTCAGGTCCAAAGTAAAAGGAAGAGATAACCCAAGAACTTAGAATGACTCTTGGAATGAGGAAAATGGTTAGACTGGTTCCATATCTTTAATTCTTCAAGATGCATAAATACCTGACTAATCTTTTGTAGACAGTAGTTATCCTCAAATTAGGCTTGCAGACATTCAATAGATTAATATTTTTGAAATACATGTTTAAAGTTAACTAACACAAAAGAGACACCAACAATAATGAATGAGAATTAATAGAAACAACAAATGACCATTTTGGGATTAAAGAACTTTAATTACTAGAATTAATAAATAGAAATGATAAACTTAATGTGGATGCAATCTTTGAATAGAAAAAGGTTGTGAACAATATAATAAGCAGAAAGAGGATAGTATATTATCTTTAAGCTATATGTCAAACTCTCCAGATTCAAAGACCCAATTTAAAAATGTGAATCTGAAATGAATGGACACTTCTCAGATGACGAAGTACGAATATGAATGCCTTTTATGTCTTGCTCTGACCAATAAACTAAAGTAGATATGATATGCCAATTCTAGCTGGCAAGAGAAGCTAAGTAGACAGGGACGATATTAAACATTATATGGAGAGGAAATCCACATGGAAGAAAACGGTCATTAGAGTAGCATGAAGGTCCCAGATTAAATGAATCTTCTTGGACTTTTTACACCAACCTGGCACGAATACAAAGGCATCATCATGAGTAACCCCAGCTGATACTATGTCAGGCAGAAGAGATGCCCAGTCTTTCCCTTAAATTGTAAAAAATAACAAAATACTATCACATAAAGCTTTGGCGACTGATGAGGAGACTGATGATACACAACCATGGAATCTTAGTAGTAATAAAAGAAATCTTAAAAACTTAAATACGACGAGCAAAATGTTTTCCCAAAGGAGAAATACTTTGTAAGAAAAACAGGAAAACTAAATGTTAAACTTACTAGCAAAAATAAATATTGTTGTTACAAAAATAATAATGGTAGTGTCCAATTATCGTGGCCCTTTAAAGACTTAGACCTGGAATGACAGAGTAGTAGAACTGAAAGGGCTGATGGTGTGTCCTAAAGAACTCACTGCTCGGGAGTCTGCTTAATGTGTAAGTCAAATACATAAAATAAAATTCAAAAGATCATTAAGAAATTAAAAGTTTATACACAAATCTCAGGCAGCAAATCAGTAGAAGGAGCATGGCATAACATACAAAAAGAAAGCAGTAAAAGTCAATTTAATGAAACAAGAAAAACCTTGAATATGCATAATATAACATTGATTTATTATTAAAGAAATGTAAGCAGTTTAAGAGAAATAGGTCATCAAACAAGATTTTTATAAGATTAGTTATAGGTTGTTTATAAGAGACAAATCCCAAAGTAAGTACATAGACTCAGAAAGCAAAAGAAAAAGACATGAAAATGAATATGGGCTAAAATTTCAAGTATTTACACTGGATTTTCAATTAACTTAATAGTCATAATATTACAAATATAGAAAGTTAATGAAATACCCTGAAACATGCAAAACTACAACTGATAAAAATGTCAGAAAATTTGAAGTATGTAATTACAGTGAAACATTAAAAATTATTTCCTTCAAAACATATAAAAAACTTGGTACAAGTGTCAATGATATGACAAACACAGAAGCAAGCTTGGTTTTTGAGATATTTTTACAACCCTGAGCTAACAATTACAGATGTGTGCTCTTTTAAAGAACGTAGCCAACACTGATAAAAACAACACAATTTATGCTATGAAAATTAGTTTCAATGAACTATCAGTATTAATAAAATATAAGTTCCACAAAGGCAAGGGATCTTGTTTGATTACTCACTAGAGTATCTTTAAGATGAAAATCTTTTGCTACAATAGGCAGTCAATGAATTGTGGTCCCTTGAAAAAATGCAGAATTTTCTATGCCAAAACAACTACCTAAGACATCAGAAATACATAAACCAAAAAATAAAAATTAAATCCAGTGGAAATAATTCTGAATAATTGGTTCTGAAAAATAAATCATGATAAAATTCTAAAAAGGAAATGATTATCTTAATTACTTCTCCCATTGGCGGGACAAATCACGTGACACCCACAATTTAAGAGAGGCAAGGATGGTCCCATCCTTGTTTCAGCCCTTGGCTGGCTGGCTGGCTCCAAGGAAGGACAGCACGGCAGCAAGCATGACAGAGGGGAGATGCACACTTCACAGAATCTAGGAGTGGGGTCCAGGACCTGCAGAGTGAACTAGCTGTTCTCTTCTCCCCCACAGTGACCTGCCTCTTCCTGACAGGCCCCACCGGCCAGAATGCTGCCATACTCCAATCACCTTCCAAAAGCCCCGCCTCTGAGTGCATGAAGCTTTGGCAGGAGCGTCCAGATATAAACCATAATGATTATATGGAAGTGTTACACAATAAGAGGAATGGGAATAACTCACATAATACTTAGATAAAAATGTTACCTGAAAAAAATAACGTGAGAAAAGAAAGGTACTGATGAACTGAAAATCTAAAATAAAGGTATTAGAATAAAAAGTGAATAGTAATTAAATAGAATAAAAATGAAGTTAAATGAAAATTTCAGTCTTTGAAATGATAAAAAATATTGACCAAACTTCAAAACGTCAAACTTCAAATAAAAAATACAAAACTTCAGGACTAATCAAGGAAAGAAGGAGAAATAGAGTGTAAATGATGTTTGGAATGAAAATTGGGCATAAATTGTAACCTAGCAAGTATTAAAATTTGATAGAATAATATAGAAATGTAGGCCAGTAAATTGGAAAGTAACGAAAATATTTAATTTACTAAACCATCACAAGAAGAATTTAGATCATGACATATTTCTGGAGACATTAAAGAGAGCAGTTCAGTATTTAAAACTACATCCTTAAATATCAGGCTGAAATAATTTTAAATACAGTGCTAATTCATTTTCAAAGGACAGCTCACTGTAGTTTAAAAAGAAGAGAAAAAAATATTTCAAAGAAGAGAAAATGAAGGAATACAGTCCACAAACATGTACATGGCCATCATATCTTTGTTTGCCAATGCTATTAATAGATAGTGAAGAAAATAAAAAGTCACAGATCAAACATCAAGATGCAATATTAAATCCAATAATTACTAAATAATATTGAGGGTTACACAGAATACTACATGATATGCTAAGATAAGTTACTATGTAATAGTTTACAGTAGAATCGCCATGATGTCTCATTCAATACCTATAAAAAAATCACTAGATGTTATTCCAAACTTTGCAAAAGTTGTACACTGATAACTGTAAGAGGTGTAAGAACAGTTTAATGAAACATAAGTAAGTGGAGAAATGTATCATGTTCATTGATTAGAACAATTTTTTTTAGAAAGCATGACAAAGTGAACTTCATCAAAATTAAAACTTCTACTCTTGAAAAGATATTTTTAATAAACAGATAAATTACTCTGAGAGAAAATAATTAAAAATCATATATCTCAAATAAAAACATACCCAGAAAATGTAAATAACAAAAATGCAGTAAGAAAACAAAAACTCATTAAAATATTTTAGTGGAGCTTTCATGAAAGAAGATATACACATGGTCAAATGAGCACTTAAAAAATTGCTCGACGTTTTATTAGGGCTACACCCCTAAGACACTACAGAAACCAATTTGAATGTCAAAAAACTAAAAGATCAAGCATGTCTTGTGGTAGGGTGAAAGCGGAGGAGCTAAAATTCTTACAAATTGCTCATGGGATTATAAAATCAGGTAACTACTTTGGAAAACACTTTGCCATATTTTAAACAAGTAAATATGCACCTACCACAGGATGCAGATATTGCACTCCTACATATTTATCCAGGAAGAAGTAAAACATGCTTGTGATGTTTCCACACATTTTTTTATAGCAGCTTTATGTATAATAGCCCAGACTAAAAATAAGAGAAATGTCCATTAACACATGAAAGAATAAACAAATTTCAATTTGTGAAAAGAAAAAAACTTCACAAAGAACAACATTGACAGAATCAGTAAAAAGTGACTGAGATAGGAATACTATGCCAAGGGTATCCTGGATTATCTGAGTGGGCTTGAAACACAGACACATATATCCTAGACTAAAAGCAAAATTAAACATGGGAAAGCATCCATGGAAGAACAAAATGTGTTATATAAAAGGACACATTTATATAATAGAATATACAGCAATGAAGATAAGTGAACCTCAAAAATACCCCCAAAACCAACTTAACTGTATCGTATAAAGATGAAAAAAAAAAAAAAAACAACAGAAAATGAAGCAGACACTCAATGTCACAGTTCTGTTTTCTAAAAACAAAAAAACCCAAACTAAATGATTTACAGTCTTGTTTACTCTGGTGCTTACATTCCTTCAAACTGATTACCACATGGCTAATGTAGTGTGGGCATGTTTGGACACCTGCTCTCCAAGTTGTACACTGTCTGGCATAGCTATAGGTTAGGGTGGCTAGGTCTAGGTCTGCTGCACCTCTCTAGCCCTGGAGCTAGATTGTAGGAATAGTGACCACCTGGACATGTTCTTCTCATGGTGGAGCATTACAGTCTGTAAGTTACGGCAAAAAAAAGTAACACATTCAAATATCTCTGCTTGTTTTGCGGTTAACATTTGGTTGTTCAAAATAAGTCCCATGACCAAGTCCAAAATCACTGGGCTGGAAAAGTATACTCAACCTTCGGAGAGTAGATCCTTGCCTACCATAATTCAATGCAGAGCAAATAGTTTATTCATGATGATATCATTTTAAAATTAAATTTATTGAATGTATAACTAAGCTGGACTTGCTAAATGGTATTTACAAATATGATAAAAACGTTTCAAAGTTTTTTTTTTTTTGCAAAAGCAATGAAATGAAAAACACTAAAGCAGAATAGTAGAAAATATGCATGCATTAAAATGCAGTTATTAATAATAACTTTTTTTCAGAGTATTGGTTCAAAGTAATTATTTTATTATCATGCATCATACTCTTCAAACATCATACATATTCATCTATACAAAATAAGATTTTTAAAATTTTTTAAATTTTAATTTTTTAAACTTTTATTTCAATGGTACATTTTTAGATGTACATAGTGATAACATTCATCATAGGGGATTTGTACCTGTATGTGATATATCTTGTTGCTTCTTTTTTTCCCATCCCCCTCCCCTCCCTTCACCGCCTCCTCCCTCCTTATTTACAAGAGCTTTGTTTCCATTTTTTCCTTCCATTTCTTATTTCTCTTGTCCCTCTGTTCCTTTCCCCCAGTTTCTCACACCAGAGAGGCAATGCGGTATTTAAACATGTGTGTCCGCTTTATTTCACTTAAGAGTACGGTCTCAAGATGCATCCATTTACCTAGAAATATCTCAAGCTTATCATTCTTTATGGAAAAGAGTTGGTTCTTTGAAAAATTAAATAAAATTGACAAACTCTTAGCCAATCTTATATTTAAAAAAGAAAGTAAGAAAAGACTCAAATTCACACAATTAGGAATGAAAAGGGTGAAACCACAACAGATCCTGCAGCAATCCAGAAGATCAATACCTACTTCGAGAGCCTCTATTCTAAAACGTTTCAAAAAGCAGAAGAAATAGACAGATTCCTAGATACATATGAATTGCCAAAACTGGATCAAGATTTATTTTTTTAAAAGTCATAAATGTGTAATTTTTGGAAACAAAGAAAACAATGAATCCTCAGCTCTACTTACTATGTGACATGGAGTTGTTATTGACACATCCAAAACTAATTTGTTTGAAGACATTTATACAATGAAGGTAATTAGAACAACACAAGAGATGCTGTGATAATTACATGGAGCTCAGCATAATGTAGATGTTCAACAAAAGCCTTCTTTAGTAAGAATTGTATTCTGTATTATACGCTCCTTCTCCCTTTGAGAGTGTTTATGCTAACACCACAACGAACAAGAATCATTTTCTCAGTTCCAAAGAATAACACTACTACAAGCAACTAAGTTAGATAGAAATTGATACACACTCAGAGAAGGATTGGGCCCTCAAGGAAGTCGGTACAAAAAACAGAGACATCAGAATTGTGGCTAGAGGCAAATCTGAAGAGAGCCAGGCCTCAGGATGGAGACACCACAGCCAGGCCTGCGAGGTAAACAGCAAGTCGAGATCATACTGTAATAAGCGCCACCTGGTCCAGGGGGCCCAGGCAGGCATCAGGCACACAGGTGGGTGACCAGAAGGTCCACACCCATGCTACCCTCTTCCCCAAAATGCCTTCGTCCTGTCCATGTGCCCTTGCTACATGACTTGTCTCCCTACTGGATCAATATTATCTGGGTAATACACTTGTAGTTCTTCAGATTGATTGTAGTTTGACCCGTGCCTCATCCACATCATGCTTCTGCTGTATGAGCTACCCCGGATGAAAGGCCTCATGGCAAGTCCTCTGAAACCCCTCCAATCTCTCAAGGATTTTCTCTTAAGAAACTTTCTTACTCTTAACCTTCTTTGTCCCTTGGAATTCATTCTTCAGTATTCAGGGGACACAAACTTGGGGCATCTGACCTCTAGCAGGCCAGGAGTTCTGTTTTTCCTATATCACTGCTCCTGAGAATTCTGTCTTGGAGTCTAAAGTCTGATGCATAGCAGATGACTTTAATAAAAAAAACAACAGAAATCCTATATGTGGACAATAAATGGAAATGGTATAAAATTTTTTAAGTATAAAACTAAGACGTAGGACATTTACACAGCTGTGATGTGTTGAAATGCATCAGTGGAGCAGCAAATGAGAGAAACTGAAGACAACGTAGCAAGACATGGAGGACAGAGTAATAGATTTGAGGCCAGCCGAAGCCTGAACATGACACCCAGGTCAGCCACTGACCATACATGGATTAGCTTTACACCCTTTAAATCTTCTGTGACTCTAGATAAAGTTAATGATGATAATTTTTTGTAGCACACTTAAAACAAATAAGATAGCAGGTAAAGCATGATTTCATAAAATGTTTTAACATTAGAAGGAAGCAACATGAAAATTTTGAGGAAGATGTTACGTGAATAGGATTCTGGGTAATCCACACATCATCTGTCTGCAACTGCTGAGGAGCACAAGAGATAGTCTGTTTTACTGTTAAATTTTAGTTTAGAGAATCTTTAAAGAATAATAAATTCAAACATTGAATTTATTATATCAATTTTTTCATTAAAATACAACAAATTATTGGTGTTGGGGATTTAGCTCAAGTGGTAGAGTGCTTCCCTAGCAAGCACAAGGCCCTGAGTTCGATCCCTAGCAGCTCCCCCAAAATGCAGGAAATTGTTGAAGACTGTGATAAAGTATATACATTCTTGAATGTGTGCTAAAATATTGTATATTTTCAGTAAACACTCCAAAGTGTTCAATGTATGCATGGAATACACTAAATCTCTATGAACTTTATTTTAGGTTTTTGCATAGAATTGAGACCAGTAACTATCTCAATACTGCCCCTAAAATAGCCAGAAAGGGTACTGGTTAAAAGTTTAAATGAACCAAAATAAAATAATATTCTCAAGTCCTGGCTAAGCATTTTCTTCCGATTTAAAAATTCTGTTTATCAAAACACGCTGTCAATCACAGATGAGCAGGCTTAAGTAAACGTGAGTTGATAGAGGTAAACATTAGAAAATGTCAGAGATTTAGTGTTGAAACTAGCATTGGAAACTGCACCCTGGCTCTAAAGCTTGTGTTCCTCAGCACTGAATGGTACATTCTTCCATTTTGGAGACGTGTGTATACTGTGAAGGCTTTGCCCACCTTCATCTTCATCCTTGGGAATGATATCCATAGAGGTCAGAAAATCTGTATGTGATAGAGTTGGCATCAGAATCTAGCCTTCTAATAAAATTCAGTTCTCATTCCCACCAGATAGCTTTTGAATAGTTTCTAAATGCATTGTGCCAATACCTAAGCTATAAATTTAGGTAGAAGAATATTTTTTTTAGGTCCAGCAGACTAGTCTTGCAGTAGTCTTCTGTATAGTGAAAACACTAAGCCATCTTTTCTACAAGCCTTATTCCTATCGCCAGACTTCTCTCAGTAGCTTCTTCTGGGATGTCAAAATGGCATAAATGGTAGGATCCAGTTAGTTTTTTTCTATTCCAAGGTTTACTATTCATTTAACTCTTAAGAAAACAACTGCACCACAAGCTTATGTCTCTACTCACTTAACAGTTCAACAAACCTCGAAGACGTCACAGTATCAAGGTTCTCAGTGGATTCAGTAGCGTGTTTAGCATTAGCAGATACCACTGGAGCACAGTTGAGGACGGGATATGGAAAAAAAGAGGTCAAAACAGTGCATGGAAACTTGAAATGAAGCATTATAATGTGTCTAGGAGACTTTTCAGTGACCTAAGTCTGTGCTAATTGAAAAGCTTGTTGCAATATTCCTTGAAATGTAAAGTAAATAATTTTGCCATCATACATTTTTTCTTCCTCTTCTGTCAAACATTTCAAGGATTATGGTCCTGTTGGCAGCATAAAAGCCTCTGCCGGAGTTAACAGAATCTCATTCTGCCCTTTATATTTGTTCAAGCAAATGATGTAGATCCTTGATAAGTGGCTTCATCTAATCCTAGCTGGTCTTGTGATTATAGACTATGGAGGAGCACTTCAGTTTTTGAAGACTGTACATATACTATACAAAAGTACTTTGTCATTGCGTTCTGTTTCTATTGAGCAGCATTACACAAACTATTGATAGATTGGTTGTAAAGGGGTTTTAATGATTTCTTAGATTCCATGTATACAGCATTCCGAGTGCAGCATTCCACAGACTGAAGGAGGGCGAGAACCTGTCATTTTGAGTAAGCTCCAAGGAGGCCCCAGAGAGTGGAGAGCACAATGCAAACCTTCAGGAGGCAGCGAACTACAGCCAAAATAGGAAGCACTTCATAATAAGATAGATTTCGGTCCAATTCCCAGCTCTGTCACTTGTTAGCTCTGTGAGCCTGGGCAAATTACTCAGTGCGTGTGAAGCTCAGTTTTCTCATTTATAAAATGTGATTAATAATGGCAACCTCTTAGGGATTTTATAAAGACTAAATTAGAAATTTTGTGTGATTCCCTTAGGTAGGTGTTGGGCACACAGTAGGCAAATTAATTAGGTCATGAGCTAAGCTGTTATGACAAAAGACATAAAAAAAGACAGTGCCTCAAAGAGCAGACTGTAATTTTTGATTTTCTATGACAGTCTGGTGAGCAAGGGGGTCTGCAGAGAATACTCAGCCCTCCTCAGTTGGTTATTCAAGGGAAGACACTGTTTCTTTTATCTTGTTTCACTGCTGCCACCTCGGAAAATATGGTGCCTTTGTGATCATGGCTGGTTCAAGTGGTATATGGATCATGCCCGGCCAATGAGCATAACCCATCAACCACTAGTGTATTTTAAATAAATTTGGTAAAGGCACAACTTACAGTCACAGAAACAGTGTTAAAATAAACCAAAAGTATTTGGCAAAACACGTCAGAGGAAGCCATAGCAGGAAGCATAGAACAACTTGGCTGAAGGGACAGTGGAGGAATTTAGCAGAACCTGGGGAGAACGCCACCCCGAGGAACCCAAGATCTCTGGCCAACCCAATCAACCAGCACACGCTAGTCCTGGGGCAGAATCAGGGAAATGGAAATCTGATCTTGTTCTCTTCTCACCACCCAATAGCCTGCTAATGTCTCCTGGTTAGAAGGTACATTTTATATTTTCAGGTTGAGGAAGACTGAGCACACAGAATCTGCTGCTTCATCCTACGCCTATTCAATCATAACACGCCTTTACTATAAATCCTTACTAATTTTTACGTATTCTATATTTGGGACCTACAGTTAGAACCTATTGCTTTTGTTTTTCTTTTTCAAAATCCACTTGATTCCAGAAATAGTCAATTAACCAAATGAGGCTCTGAGAAGAACCAGTATCCCTGGAGTTTTCATTGCTTCTAGAGGGGTTTTAATATCTGCAGTTACCTCTAGAGAGCAAAGTTGTTATTGGTTTACTGTACGGCACTGATGTGGGTGTAAAGGCAGTTCCACAACATTAAACTCTGTCTCTCTCAGCACGACAGACACCACTTCAACATCTAGAGACAAATGTCCCCTTAAATATGCCAAATGACTCAGTAGTATGTTCATGAATTTAAGTTTTAGGAACCTTAAGAGTGATTAAGTATTACCAAAATTTTGTTGGCCAAAGCGACTTGAATGTCATGACACCCTGTTGCTAATTTTTACCATTCTATCCCGGGGACCTGTGGATCTCTGATTTTCAAGTACCGTGGCACCTCAGTTCATGAACACTTTTGTTCACAAACAGAAGCGTTTGGCAAAATTTTGGTTTTGTTTGAAATCTCTGCATTGGGTGACAAACACAGCTGTGACCATCTTTCCCACAGAGACACCTATGTGGCCATCTTTTCCAAAATTGTAGAATAAATTAAGTTCGTGAACCAAGGTGTCACCATGCCATTACTTGATCCTGACTTTCAGGGTGTCATTCCATCATTCAGATCAAGAAGCTAAACTGATGTGCTAGTTCTCACTTGGCTCTCTAGCATGCAGAAGAGAGCAATCCAGAATCCTTCAGACACTGGTGTTGTCATCACCGAAGTGTACTTACTGCCGCAGGAGAGGAGAACTCCCTTCTAGTCCTCACACTACCAGTGGCCTCCGGTTAGTTTGTACATAATAGATCCACTATTCTCACGCTTGGCCTAGAATACTAGAATTGTACTAGAATACTACAATTTCATCTGCATTAATGTTAAGCCAAGTATCTAAATGTCATCCTCCAGGGCTCAAGCCAAAACTTTAAATTCAGAGCCTTGAATAAGTGTGTTATAAATTAAGGTGATGTTTTTTTGTTTTATATGCCTTCTTTAATACTGTCAGAATGCAACTGCTCTTAGGATTGATGAAATTGACAATGGAATATGATTCTTTTATTATACAGGCTTTTTTTTTTTTTTTTGCCAGGCCCTTTTCTTTTATATCTGCTCTAGGCTGGGAACCAATTTTATGTACGTAGTGTAAAATCAGGGTTGATTCTGGGGAGAATCCGTTTGTAATGTAACTATAGTACAATAATTTAAAGACTTTTTAGTAGGATAATTCTGATTCTTTCAGACACAGGGGAGTCAGATTGATTCTAACAGAAAGAAAAATTTAACATTATTTGAAGGGTTGAGTTTCTTATCTTCAGGAATCTGTCAACCAGTATCAGCATTTCAATCTTTCCCCATCACTTTCCTTGTCTTAGCATATGGTAGTTGGCAGGGATGAACATTAAATTAGTGCCATGAGTCTGCAACCCATAAAACCGATCAGGGCTTTTCTCTAGGTCTTGTCTTCCTTGTAGAAGTTTATAAGAAATCAATTAAAAAACAAATATCCTGAATATGAACACATGATTACCTTTTGCACCTCTCTGGTCACAATTTAGGCACATACCCACATCATGTGCAGGGAAGACCGAAAAAAATGTAAATTCAACTCAGATAGCCATACATACTACTAAAAGTTGGAGTTTGTTTACTAAAAGAAAGGAAAATTGATAGTAAGGGAAATTTAGTGAATTTTGTCATAGTACATTTTGGGGAAAGTAGTGGCAAAGATAAGTAAGAGTGTATGAATAAAGTGTGATTGAATCAGTAATTTAGCAAATATTCATTTGTCATATATACATTCATTTAGAACTCTAAATCTGATAGAGGGCCTGAGGGCATCTAATGTGTGCTCCTTAACTTGGTGGAATGGTTGACTGCCAATTCTAGTTAACTCAGTGAATCCTTCTGATTACCATTTTGGGGGCAAATAATATATTTTTCTAAAGCGCAAAACATACTTTTTTTCTGACAGAAAAGAATTGAATATGTTTGCTAGATCAAAGGCAATAGAATTCTAAAAATTAACTCAAAGAGGTTGGGAATTTAGTTCACTGGTAGAATGGTTGCTTAGCAAGCACAAGGTCCTGAGTTCAATTGCTAGTAACCCCCCCCCAAAAAAAAAGAGAAAGAAAATTAAAATGAGAATTTTAAAAACTATTTTTAAACACCTACTATGTACCAGCATTGAAAATTTAACAGATGTTAAAATAAAAATCCTGTCCACTTGAACTTAGTTTTCCGCTTGGAGAAAAAGTAAAACACATACATTTTATTGTGAGAGATATAAATGGTGTTTTACACAGAGTTGTCAAGGATGTCCTGCCTAAAAAGGGAACAATTGAATGCAGTGATGGCAAAATCACAAATATCAATGAGAGGAATGTATGAGATTGGAGGAAAAATGAGTCCATGCACATAGAGGGAGAAAACTGCTTGGTATAGATAAACAGCCCAGAAGTCCAGAAGAATGTGTGAAAGGAGCATGGTAAAAACAAGGTTTGAGAAAGTTGTGGGCTTGATTATATAAATCTTCATTATCTATTAGAAGATGTGAAATTTTATTGGATGTGGTATGGAGCTTTTTATGATAGGAAGGTGAGAAAACACGTTTCCACTTTAACTGTATAATTGTGGCATCCGTGAGGAAAAACATATTGACTTGGGTATGCCTGTTGGCAGTGACGGAGAAATGGTTCGATTCCAGCTATATCTGGAAAGTATGGCTGGTAGAATTGACTGATTTATCGGCTTGCCATGTGTGAGGAGTAAAATAGGAGTTGGTATAAATTCAGTGCTTTTCAGGTAGGGATCTAAGTGGCTAAGTAACACTGGGTTATGAACAGATATGGGAAGGAAAATCAAATATTTGTTTTAGATATGTTGAATTTGTTATGCACTTACACATCTGTGTATAGCGCTATTTAATAGCTCACAAGGCATGAATCTGAAATTAAAAAAGAAAAAAAAAAAAGAAGTTCTGAACATAAAACTTTGCAAATCTTTGGTGAATTAAAACAACATTGGACCAGGTCATGTTGGCAGTAATGTGTGTAGATAGAAAAGAGAATCATTCTGAGATTAATTTTTTGAGAACTGAAGAATACAAGTAGAGCTAGCTTCTGAAATTTACATATGCACAATATATATATGTATACACACAAACACACATATATGTTTATAGGTATATCTGTGTAAAGAAAGAGAGAGAGAAGGAGAGAAGTGATGTGTGCCTCAATGATCCCTCCTGCTGGATCTTGTCTCCAACCCAAACTACATTATGTTGGCTATAACTTGGGTATAAAGGATACATTTCCATAAAATTAATGGTATTAATAAATCAGGAACTTAGAAAAGAGATAGATAATCACCCAGAATTATAAATTGCTAAATGCCATTCATTTCCCTGTAAATTCAACTAATTAAAGATAAATTTGTATTCGGGAATAACCCTAAAATGCAAAAGACCCACAGGGGTTTAGATATTTTCAGTAATTTTTGCATACACATTAATCTTTTCATAATTCTGAGCTTATCGCAAACTCTTTTTGGGATGAGTTTTCTCGGGGAAAGGTGAGTTTTAAGTGACGAGTCAGGAGATCAACAAGATAGGTAGCTGGGGATTGAGAGCAACTCAGCATAGACTATTTTTGGAGAGTTCAAGACATCATAAGGATTAGAGCAGCATAAGGCATCCATAAATTTGGTGTACACAGACTTTAAAGTCATTAGTTTAACAATATCAGCCATTGAAATTGAAGAGGTGATTAAAAACCTACCAACAAAAAAAAGCCCAGGTCCTGATGGCTTCACAGCTGAATTCTACAAAAAATTCAAAGATGATCTAATACCACTATTCCTCAAACTCTTTAATGAAATTGAAGAGGAAGCAGTACTTCCAAAATCGTTCCTGGAAGCAAGCATTACCCTAATACTAAAACCAGAAAAAGACCCAACTGAAAAAGAGAACTACAGGCCAATCTCTCTAATGAACATAGATGCGAAAATTCTCAATAAAATTCTGGCCAACAGAATACAACGAATCATCAAGAAGATTATACACCATGACCAAGTAAGATTCATCCCAGGGATGCAGGGATGGTTCAACATACGCAAAACAATACATGTAATACACCACATCAACAAAGTCAAAGACAAAAATCACATGATCATCTCAATAGATGCAGAAAAAGCATTTGACAAAATCCAACACCCGTTCATGATAAAAACACTACAGAAATTAGGAATAGATGGTGTATATCTCAATCTGATAAA